>JANRGW010023589.1:0-29316 GCA_024733675.1 Psilopsiagon aymara
GCCACAAGTCAAAAACACAGTGCTGCACCAGCTACTAAGAAGGAGAAAAATGACTGCTACTGCTGAACCCAGGACACCCCTTCCCCTGCCAAATATGCCAAAGAGAATAGAATCTTCACAGAATGGTTAGGCCCTAAAGGACCTTAAGATCATCAAATTCTGGCACCCCTGCCTTGGGCAGGGACACCTCCCACTAGACCACGCTGCTCAAGGCAGTGTCCAACCTGTTAAATTACCATGACATCTGTTTTTAGTGAAGCTAGGAGGAAAAAATATTCTGAGAATAACAATATTTTATATGTTAATTACGTGTTCTGAAGTGAGCATATTTTGATTTTATATTTTCCGTATATGTTCTTTTCCATCATTACATTAAAGAATTCAAATATTAAAATTCAGCATTTTGTTAGATGCTGCATTCATAAGTATTTTTCAAAATATTTAACTTTCATTTTTAAGTTTCCTAGAAATAAATGAAATTGTTTTGACATCACCAAATGCTATTTAAAGATCTCATACTTTTTCTATCCAGCTCTATTCTTAGCAGAAACAGTTTCAGCTGCTTTTCCAGCCTCAATGTGATTACTATAAAACATAAAGAAAGTGAAAGTGTTCAAAAGTTGTCATCAGATCTGGATGATGGATACAAATTAAGAAAAACATATAGTATACCTGAGGTATTGCAGTTTGTTTGATCTGTCAAAAAACTGCACAAAGCAGAGTAAAAGCTAGCCAAAAGTCAATACAGGAGCTCAAGACCTCTCTCTAGAAATTTACCTATCTTGTCCTGAAATTGCAATCAATCAGAAAATACTTCCTTACCTGCAGGAAGCCAAAACTTTATATTTTTGTTTTTACACAGCTATAAGGATTCTTGATTACAAGAATATTTGGCAGGTGGCCAAGAGTAACTGAAGATGTAATAAAAGGACAGGAAAAGTGAATAACAAATTACTAAAGTGTTGAGGTGGGGTATGAAAAAAATACATTTTAGGATGAGAAAACAAATTAATTTTTACATAAAGTGATGAAAAGGATTCCTGCTGAAATGTATCTTAGTAAATAAAAGGACTTATGATAGTTAACATCTGATTACATAGCTTTAAATAAAACTAGGACGGCTCAGCTTTCAAAGGGAAAAACAAGAATGCTAGGCCTGAAGAACTGCATTTGTCAGCAAAAAAAGGATGGTGAAGCACAGAAGAAAACAAGAAGGCCAAACAGCAGAAAAAGAAATTGTTCTTCATTGTGATTCTCTACTTGCTTTGGATTGCCTTCAACCCTTCTTCATGTCTTGCTTCCTCCATCTTCTTCCTAGTTCAGTCTTTTCTATCTAGAAATGCCTTCTATTACTGAATAGCAAAAGAGAGGACATAATTCAGATGCAGTTGGTGTGATTGTGATAAAGTTACGATGGAAATTAGATCACCTGCTGGATGTTTAGAGCTCTGTTTCAATTTAAAGACTCTCTCTGCCAGCTCAGAAGCAGAAGCAATAAGGTCCCAGGCCAGAAGTCAAAAGCACAGCACTGTACCAGCTACTAAGAAGGAGAAAATGACTTCTACTGCTCAACCCAGGACAGTATGTTTCTTTTCACCCTCAGTTTCAGGTTTTCTTGTCTTCAGTCTCGGTATGGATGTCATTAATAAAGAGATGTAGAAGAGAGTTAACAGTGGGGGGAAAGTATTTTTTCTGTTCTTCTGCACAACTTCCTTTAGCAGTAATAAGAGTTATGTGTGTGAACTGAGAGAGCAGAAATATCTTTATTTGGAGGACATGACATGTTAAGTTTCTTATGACATGAAAGCAAAGACCTAGAATATGGTTTATTATAGATTATATCTCTGCTTGATGTCATACAATAAAAGTAGATAATTTAAAGATAAGTTAATATCATACTAACCAGATGACTTACTATACAGAATGCAGAGCTAAATTATTCATTGGGAAAATTTGAATTTGAATATTTTCTTCCATCATAAAAGATTTTTAAATGCTTTATTTCAGTTCTACTATTAAGGAAAAGCTTTGTAACACTGTTTTTAATACTCTTCTCTCGGCAAATGCAGAAAACTAAGAAACAGAGGTAAAAGAGTATTTTTTTCTTTATTTATCACCATCAAGAATACTGTGGGGTTTTTTTAAGGAACATAGTTTCTTGGGGTTTAGAGTTTTGGTTTGTTTTGTTTTGTTTTTGGCGTGCTTGTTTGGGTTGTTTGATAAGTTTTTTTCTGGCCATTGAGTAAAATCAGCAGTCAACATTCTTTCAACTTGCATGTTACGTGCCAATTTCTTTAATCAAATGAGAACCCTTTTTTAGCACAGGACAGTCAGCTCAAGAGAAAGTTGTCAGATTTAATAAAGTAGAATGCTCCCAGGGAGGAACTTTTCTGGTTTGATTTCCAGTGGTGCATCTGTTTGTAGCACATACTTTCTCCAGGAAATTCCAGTATGTCTACAATACTTGCAATGAACTTTAATTGTGTGCTTTAGTAGAAAGCCTTAATTTTGATCTGACTCTCTTCAGGTAGCAATGAGTCAACTCACACAATCACACCTCCCTGTAGCAGATAAAAATAACCATCTTGATTTTCCCTCCTTCCCCACTTTTTAGAAAATGGCTGCATTTTTATGAGTTCTCTCTCACAGTGAGCAGGGATCTATAAGTCTTGGAACATAAGATGATTCTGCAATAATAGCTATTTCTAAACCATTAAAATAATTAATCACAGAAGGAGCTACTAGAAAAAAAAAAATCCTATAATTTTGAACATGTAATTGCATTTTTATTGCTTCAAAACTAAAGTGTTTAGACCTTGAGAAAATCAGCTCAGCAGGGAAAAAAAAAAAAAAATAAAAAAATCAAACCTTTCTCTCTGCTCTCCTTCCTTCTGTGCTTTAGACAAAGCTTGGCAAAGCTCACAAGCTAAGTAGGAGCTGATTTACTAGCTCTTTATTTCAGTTCACCTCTTACAGAAGAAAAGGTTGCTTAAAAATGATTCTCTTAACAAAATGTACTGGTCCACCGCAGGCAAGTTGGGGTGCAAAGTGAAGGCTTTCACATTCAAAGCTAGCACTGCACCTTGCAGAGGAAGTAACCCACGTGTTCAGAAGAGGCAAGTGTTCTTTGGTCGCCAGTTCAGCTCACTCGTATTAAAAGAGGGTTAAGGATGAAGCTGGGGAAGGTGTAGATGAGTGACAGCAGGCAAATTTGACCCATCCAAGAATGAAGTAAGAAAAGCATTTCAGGTTTACTGAAGCATAGTATTTGGGGAAAAAGAACTTCAGTGTATTTTTAATTTTTTTTGAGGTTTCAGATCAAAAAGTAGAAAAATTTGCATCCAAAATCCGCCAGGTTTTGAGATTCTATAAGAGGAAAGTGTTTAGTGTATTTTTTTCTTTTCCGTGAAAGTCTTTTCCAAATTCAAGTAGAAGTTTGAAAACGTTTTCAGACTTGCCGAATTTGCATTTTCTTAAGGAAACTAAACTATTTTTGAAAACATCCTCTTCTTTTTCCTTAGAGGACTCATGACTGGAAGCAAGAAAAAAAGATGATAGTTTTGATGAAGGCAATAAAAGATATATGAACCTTCTTCCCCTTGTTCCTCCTCGCCCAAAATGTTCCTTTGAATGCCAAACTTCAACTCTTATATTCACCAATAATAACTAGTTACTGTACTAATTGTTGTAAGTTTTAGGCAGGAGTGTAAAGGTGAAAAGAGCTGAAAAGTGATACAGAGCTCAATTGCCATGTAGTCAGTCCTGTACTTCATATAGTCTAAATGTGTCGAGGCAGCTTGAGATGGATTACCAGTTTCATTTACCTATCAGGTGAATTACAATTCTTATCCCTCATTTTCTCCTCATGTGACAACATTAGATAAATTCTTTGCATGGAAAGAAAGTGACAGGCCAGTGCAGAAGTAGCTGTGCAATGTCAACCTCTCTGTGATTCTGTCATTCTGTGAAAAGATTAGGATAAGAATGTGCTAAAAATACATGGGGCTGAGCTAAAATACCAAGTTAGCAAAAAACATGGTAAAACAATGATTTTAATTCCAATGCATCTGAATTGCAAATAACCTGGCAGCAACCGGACTTTGACAGCTTTGTCCAAGGTGATGATGATTAAAATAAAATTATCTACGAAGACAGAAATGTTCAGTCTCAAGATGTATAAAATTGTTATAAAAGAATCTTAATTGTCAGCATATACCTTCTGGTTTATGAGCATCACCAAATATGCCATTCAAGAAGTTCAAGTTGATGAAGAAAGCTCATCATAAAATTTTGCAAATCAAAGCAAATTAATGAAATTAAGGTTTTCTTTCAACTTTAAATGTTTAAGTTGGAAACATAAATTTGCAGTTTTAAATATGAAATTTTGAATTTTGTTACTGAAAAAAAATGTCAGTAATATCCCTTAAAGTTTTCATTCCCTTAACTTTCCTTCCTCTTCCCCACTTCTCTCTCTATTGCCCAGTGAAGGAATTATTAAGCAACCTCTTAAAGAAAGTTTGTCAGACCTACTCTTTCTTTTCCTGTATTTCACAATAATTCAAAAACATATTAGCTGTGTTTTAATTAATGTTGCAAACTTCTTCACCAGACCTATGGCAGGAATGCTCAAAGGAGGTCTAATGTTAGCTTTTTGAGGACAAATAAATTTAAAAGTATCAGCATAAATGTTAATAAAATTACACCAACCCTACTCCTTTGATTTCTGAGTAGCATTTTTACAATCATCCTTTCATTCAGTGTTATTTAACATCTTTCCCTTCCCTTGCCTATATTCAGTCATTTCCATGTTGCATGGCAGAGATGGTCCCATACTAGCTAATGCTTGAAAATCATACAAGACCTCTAGTTCTTGCAGAAAGCAACATACAATTGCTTCATACAACTAACATACAGCACATGTTACATATGTCCTGTTCAGTTAAAGATGGTAGTTCTTTTTCATAGAAAATTCAAAATTATTTCCTTAAACCTCTAATGTTCTTTGCGGACGAAGGCTTTGCAAGTTTGGAGGCTGTTTAATACACTTTTTTTTTTTTTTCTGCTCTGATAGCTGTCATTTTTATTTAAAAATCCACTTGATTTGTTTTCTTTTGAAAAAACTAATGTCTTCTAAGTAGTACTGGTTTTTGTAAGGTACCTTTTTTTCTTCTGCTGACTTGTGTTTGATTCTAACAATGACTTTCAACTTATAGAATCATAGAATCATTTAGGTTGGAAAGTACCTGCAAGATCATCACGTCTAACTATTAATTGAGCACTGCCAAGTGCATCACTAAACCATGTCCCTAAACTGCCACATCTACACATCTTTTAAATACCTCCAACAACGGTGACTCCATCACTTACCTGGGCAACCTCTTCCAGTGCCTGACTGAGTACATGATTTGTGGTGCCAAGTGCAGGGGATAAATAAAATAGTCACTTTCTTAGTCCTGCTGGCCATACTATTTCTGATATAAGTCAGGAAGTTCTTGGTCTTCTTGGCCACCAAGGCACAAGCTGGCTCATGTTCAGCTGGTTGCTGACAAACTACTTCAGGTCCTTTCCTGCCAGGTAGCTTTCCAGTCACTCTTGCTCAAACCTGTAGCTTGACATGGGGTTGTTGTGACTCAACTGCAGGGACTGGCACTGAGTCTTGTTAAACCGCATAATAACTGATGTCAGCCCATCAATCCAGCTTGTCCCCCAGATCCCTCTGTAGAGACTTCCTACCCTCAAGCAAATCAACACTAGCACTCAACTTGATACTGCCTGCAAACTTCCTGAGGGTGCACTGGATTCCCTCATCCAGACCATTGCTGAGATGAAAGGCACAGACTCCATTTCTGGTTACAAATGAAGTCCTTTACATGGTATAAAGCCAGGGTTTTTATAGGTTATACAAATGTCCACACGCATAAGTGGCTAATACAATTGATTAGTTATAGCGGTCCACGTGGACATTGTTGCTTCCTTATTGGTTAATATTTTGCTCACTTGTTGCCTTGTGATTGGATGCTTGCTCTTCACTGTCATCCTCTCATTGGATATTGGTTTCTTGCTTCTTTCTTCCTTCTTAACTTGCCAACCTGCCCCCGCACCCACCGTTTTATCTCCTAGCAACATTCCTCTGCAACCTCAAAGCTCTCCCAGCAGCTGATCCAGCTCAAAATCCTCACAATCACAGTTGAGCTAATTATATTTTTCTTTTCATTGTCCCAGGGGAATAAACATCTTGTTTATACTGAATATCTAACTTCAAGAAAGTTCCTTCTTCCCATACTGCTCATATACAGAAATAGTCAGATATGTATTTTGGGAATATATTCGTATAATTACAAATTCTATCCTTTAGTAATTTAACATTTATCTTACTCTTTAGTGTGTTGCAAAATCCTGTGGTCCGTAGTAAAGTCCTGTATTCTCAAAATTTTCATCTTCCTAACTTGTGTGATAAACATGAACCACATTTTCGATGATTAGACAGTAATCAAGCTATATTAATAATTATATGTAATTAGCAAATTTTAATGAACTGTCAACTATTAATAAACTTTAAGCTCTTTAATAAGTTTAGTAAACAACTGTGATTTCAGACATAGCTCCACCAATCCCCATATTTCTTCTACAACTGATTTCCATTAAACCATCCTATTAGCTCCAATGATTTACATGTATAGAAAACACCAAAGACTGCATAGCTCCACAAATATGACTTTAAAATCAGAATTTTACTAGTAAGAGGTGAAAGGCTTTATAGTGACCTGAGAGTACAGGATCTCAGTACTTGTCTGGACTTGCACTGGCTTGAGGTAAATTTAACTTCTTTTAGCTGAGGTGGCAGTCCTCTAGTGGTCAGGTGACTATTGCCTAAATTGGTTTTAGCTGTAATTTATATCCATGCTACTGTGTGGCACACATACACGCACTGCTAGTTAACAGAGAGTAAAAAGAAGCAGCTACTATGCATCAAGTGAACTGTCTAGGACTTTAGGATTAAAATACATTATAGGAGAGTAGAAGTATCAGATGGCATCAGAAATCCCTGAGCATGACCATGTCACAGAGATCAGTCATTTTTCGCAAAGAAAAAAATCTTAGTTAATCAGGCAAACACAGTTTTAAGGCTAAGAAAGAAGATGTGGAACTGGGAAATAGTGGGGGGAAAGCTAGTAAGCAACTGTCAGAAAATGTGTAAAAAGAATGCCAGGTGGCACCAAGACAGGAGGAAGAAACCATCGCAATCAGCCTTGCATTCCTCTCAATGAAGAACTCAGGATACTGCCAGCTCATTATGACTGACACCCTTTTTATTCTTGAGGATGACTCAAACTATTAACCTCTTGCCAAAAGGTAGAAGGGAGAGTGTTAGTAACAGCAGGGAATAAGTGTAGACAAGAAAGTTCACATATATATATAAATATATGTATTAAAGATTAAGTAATAGTGTGGGTTTTCTATACTAATTTGAAGTGTTCATATCATGAAATCTGGACTAATAAAACTATTTGTTGTGGTTTGAGTAGATTGTTAATCTACATTAAATTCTTGGCTTTATGTAAATCAGTGTTCTCTTTAGCCCATAACAAGGTCTAGTCTGCAATAAATGGCTTTGGTGAAATAAAAAAGAAACAGAAAAATCTTGTCCTTCATTCAAAAAAATACCCAAACACAAACTTATTATTTTCTCATTGTTATGTAGTTGTGACATTGTATTTGAAAGGGGAAAGTCAACATAGTGTCTTACTTTCCATTAATTCATGGTTGGAAGTCTTTTTGGTAAAATGTCTTATACGAACTTCCTGTTTTGGACACTTCTGTTGCAACACTATATTTGGTAAAATCCAAAGAGTCTTAAACAATACAAGAATACAAGTACATGCTAGAGACCACTTGCTTTAGACTTCTCTGCCTTCTTACCATGCGTGAATGTTGTTAAGCCATACAGGAAAAAAATAAATTTAAAAAAACCAACCAACCAACCAAACAAAACAAACAAACAAAAACAACCAAAAACAAAAACAAAAAAACCCCCAAACAAACAAACAAAAAAACCCTCCCAAAACCACACCACAATTTCATGAGGTTTTCAGCTATTGCTTGCTAGAATGTAAACAGCAACAACGCATATGCCAGACCACCAGAAAAGAGGGATTGTTTTTAGGTTGCAATATGTAGGAAAGTAAAAACATAAAACTGAAAAGAGGCTTCCTGGCTAATCAAATCAGTCTTTTGCAATTACCAGCATCCAAGTTTTATAATTGTGTTCATGAATTTACCCATTATTTTGATTTCACATTGGTAGGCAGATGGTGCCAAAAAGCAGTGGATGGCCCTTTGCCCAGGAATCTAAGGTTATTCTCACAGAGCTCTGCAGTACCAGGAAGGAGCTCTTCCTTACATCATGCAGCACTGCAGGCCAGTATATAATCCATCTCCAATAGATCATATGTCTAACTCTGCCGCATAATGCAATTGTGGGTTTGAAGGTGATTTCAGAGTTTGGTGCAAGTAAAGAGAAATGAAAAGAAGTTGAAGAAATGCTTTCTCAATCACCCGCCTTGCACAGCAAAAGTCTCCTACACCTGCTTTTTACCTATTATGCAGAAATTAAAGTTTTCTTGGAAGAGGCATCAGAAAACACACAGAACACATATATAGAAAAAAACACATTAAACAGAATTTTAAGCATTTAACTTTGACTGTTATCAAGAGTACAGCTCAGTATCGTGAACTCTTTCACCCTCTCAATACAGATGTATCACAGAAAGTAATTAAGAGAAAAAATTTTGTTTCCTTTGCCATAATTCAAATACTGCTCCAATTCAAAAAGTGTCACAAATAATAACAACTAATAATAATAATAATACCCCTTATAATCAAAGACTGTTCTGTTGTGGGGTTTTCTGTTTTGAGGCATTTTTTGTTTGTTGATTTTTGCTTTTGTTTTGGTTTGGTTTTTTTTGTGCTTGGTTTGGTTTGGGTTTTTGGGTGGGTTTTTTGGTTGGGGGGGGTTGTTTGGTTTGGATTTTTTTTTTTTTTATTTAATAAAAAGTTACTTTAAAGTTTGGGACTCTTTTAATTCTCAGAATTAAATTATATCTGCTGCATGTACACTTAAGAATTCATATGCTATCAAGTTTACATTACTTAATTAAAAAATTGTTTGCAGGAGTTCTGATGAAAAAAACCTATATATGAGTTAAAGGATATAACACTGATTGGTTTTACTTATAAAGGCAACTTTTTTCAGGCTGTTTAGCTGTACATCTTACAGATATAACCATTCACCCCATGAAACTTCAATTAGCAATGATTTTCAAGATATGAAAAGGTGCCTATTATAATGGCAGAGTGAGAATGTGCAGTATACGTTCATTTAAAGTGCTGTTAATTCAATTGCTTTATTTGATCCAAAGTCACTTAGATTATATTAAATTAGCCATCTGTTTGGCTTTCACCTTGGAATGTCTGCCAGATGCTGAGTTTGTTTATAGACAATTCATTTGCAGGCACAGCCTTAACAACAGGGTTGTTTTTGGGGGACTATCTCTGATGGAACAGTTTACCTGGAAAGACAGAGCTATGCACTCCAAGCAACAAATATTTGCTCACAGGGGTAAAAATATATCGAGTATTTTGTGTCCAGCATGCTATTATACAAATTATGTTGTCTTATTAATTTCTGTAATACCTGTCATGAAGAGACTTAAATGGTTCCAAGAAGCTGCATCATCCTATATAGTGCCCATTTATACATTTTATGGTTTTCTTTTTAATTAAAGTCTGGCACTAAAATTAATACAACATTTTCTTATCTACTGGGCATGGAAGCTTTTTAGTAAGTCTGCAGATATCTTTTAAAAGTTTATTAAAAAGCTGTATGTCATTCCACAGCTGGTAATCATGGGAAAAATATTTCTTCAAGGGGGTAGTTAGCTTGCTTTCTCTCTGCCCCTTTCACTCCTCCCAAAATAGTACTTGTTCTTCATCACAAAAATGGCACAAAGATGCTCAGGAAGATTCCAGCATTAGGCAGCATTTAATCAAAGTGCTTTGACTGGGTTTGTTCATCAGCTATTCATGACTAATCCCCCATGGACTACAAATCTTAGTCACTGGTCCAAATAAACAGGGTAGTATGCAATCACTGAGCAACAATCAGAAGTGGTTTATGCTTACCTGGAGAGATGTTTGATTAAATAACAGTTTGAATCCAGCCTTTAGTTGTCAAAGATACTCAACAGATACTGACATCGCCACTACGAGGCATAGTATTACGTACTAGCTACTACTGTCAGAAAAGTAAGAAATTGTCTTTTGCAAGCAGCAATAAAAGGTTACTTGTTTAATAAAAAGAATTAATATTTGTTGTATAGAAGAACTAAACATGTTAATGTATACTAAAGAAAACTTTAGGGAGGTATACAAGTACTTTCACTTAGTGATTAAGCATATTTCTAAATAACAGGACTTATAATATTTCCTTTTCTCAGAGGAGCTTTATACCACCTTTGTTTATTGCAGGTTTTTAAGCAGAGGCTTTTTTAATTTTCATAAAAACACTTTGTTTTGATCAATTTTGAAAACAGGATAATAAACTGTATGGGTTATGATTCGATCTGATTCAATATGGAAAATCCCATGTCCAAATCTGATATTTGATTACTTGAACCCTGGTACTTATCCATTCCAGAAAAGTACTGGGATTTTGCATACTGCTGCTTCCAAAGCTTTTGAGTGAATATTCTTTACATAAACTAAATAAATACATAAGCATATGGTATGTATCTCATTGAACAGGCCAGTCATTTAGGTCACTTAAAGAAAAAGTACCTTATTACATATTAAATGGCAGATTGCTAAGAGCAACCTAAGGAAAATTCTACCTTCACATGAGACGTCTCACCGAAGTTTGCACTGTCCATGATGCAAAGAAATTTTTTTAAGCCAAGTAGGAATCTGGGGCTATGCACAGGCTAATCTTGAATCTCACAGTACTTTCACTAAATAACAGTCTAAAAACTAATTTTATACACTTTAATCAGTGGTTTCTCCATTTAAATTGTATTTTATAATGTCTCTGGCAAAGAGCAATTCACAAAGCATTTTTCCATAAACTTTCTATATTCTTTCAGAGGTAGGAAAAGGACTGTAATTTTTTACATGGATACAAAATTGTGACCTTTGGGTCTCCATCCATTGACTGCCAACTTCTTAGGGCAGAGTGAATCACTGACATGACAAAAAGAGTGGGCAACATGACTGGATCAAACAACAAGGATGGGTTTACCAACATAATATTTAAGTAAAATGGGCTGGTCAAAGAAACAGAAACCATGGTCAAAAAACTGGGAAATTCTCTCTGTGAAGATGTAAGCAAATAGAGGCTTGAGCAAGAGATCTGGTATTCTAAGAAATTATTAAAGATAAATTCTGTAAACATTAGAAAGAAAACTAGAATGAACTGAAAACATTTTGAAATTATGATCAAGTTAAAGGCAACACTAAAACAGCATCAGATTGTGAGACAATGTTTACAAGACTATTTTTGCTTGAACTGTTTAACTCTAGTGTCCTTTTCTACCTTTGGAAGCTCTTGTAAGATCATCAAATGTTTTAGAAAAAGATTTTATACTTCAGATATGGAATAATAACCAAAATTTTTGTTTCAAGCCCATTTTTCAAAATAAAGTGAGCATTATTGCAAAGTAAACATATGAGAGATTAAATTAGAAATGTTAGAAATTAGAATTCAAAATGCATTTTTTTTCTTTTTATTTCAGTATTTTCAGATCTTATGTGATGTGTTTCAGGTTTTTTTTATTCAAAAGAAAAAATTGTGCTGAAATATCAAAATTTACCACTGGATGAAAACTCCATTTCACAATAAGCTCTAATGAGAATTATAATGTCTATAGTCACGACTGAAGTTGTGACCAGACAGGGAGGCAGAGGAGGCAAATTGATTACAGTTTTAGCTGCCAAAATGACTACTTATAGAAATAGTGAGGATTTTCATTTTATTGAAACTTTCTAATTGGATATATATAAACATATATATATTAGACAAAAATGTAAGCCTCTGTTAAAAATAAGAAAAGATAATTAATATGCATCTAGAAGAACTTGCAATTTGGAAGACTTCAGTTTATTTAAGGCAAATCAGTGAAAAGACTATTATTTTCCTTTTAGATAATTACTACAATGCTCAGGCTATTAGCTATTAGAAATAGTTTTTATTCAGACCTGCCTTCACAGTAACACATCTCTTTCTAGCACCAAATCAGAATTAAAAAAATCCTGAAACAATTTTTAGAAGAGAGTCCTTGTTTTAAAAGCAAAGCTAGGCATCAGGATATTTCATGTTATGTGACTACATGACAGGTAAACTAAGTCCTACTAATCATAAAGATGAGATATAAATCACCAGAAAAGGAGATCCAACTCAATAACAGCAGATTTGATAGAAGATCATCAAAGTCTGTGGAGAGTTCTCTGGACTAAACTTTAAGTAAAAGACATACCTATTGTCCCATTTGGCCTAGCAGGTTCAGGTGGAGGTTATACCACACTTTGATTGGTTAACAGGAGAAACCATGGCCTCTCCAGAGGTTAAAAAATTAAACAGCAATTAAGTTTGTTATAAATTTCCCTAAAACTGTGCCAGAAGGAACAAAAACCTTGGCAGGTTCCCATTTTTACAAAAAAAATCTAAAATAGAAAGGAAATAAAGAAGGAAATAAAACAGAAACAGGCTCACCGCCCTGTACATCCAGCTGCACCTCTTTGGTCAGTGAGTGGAAGCGTTTTCAGTTATGGTCCTTGTGGTGGGTGGCTTCATTAAGGGGCAGAGGGGAGATGTGCTCACAGCCGGCTTGCATGGCAGCTGCCTTTTTCTAGGGCCAGGCTCTCCTTGAACCCTCTCCTAGATGAGACTCATCTGCAGGGGATCTGATGAACCCCAGACCCAGCTCATATTGTGCCCTGGCATCAGAGCAGACAACACAGGGAAGCAACCCACACCTTGGTGGAGCAGAATCCTTCCCTGCCTCCCTGCCCTTTTCCCAAGCGATAACGAGCTGTCAGTTCCTTTTTTCTTTTGAGTTGTTTTGAGACAAACACAAGGGTGTCTTGACCATTACAACTATATTAATACGAATCTGCAGTATTAATAGTGAAGTACAGGTGAAATGGCTAACAATTGGAAGCAATTAAAAAACACATATATAATATACATATGCATAATAGATGTAAGATAAATATATGTGCATGCATATTATATATATATGAATTTTATATATATATGAATTTTACATTTTTTATATATATATATATATATATAAAATGCAAGCATAGGAATATAAAGAGTACAATCCAGGCTGCTTTTGGACTCTATAGATATGCCAGTGTTATGACATGAATTTATCCTTCAAAATCATGACCTAGATCAAGCAATCTCTTTTCTCCTTCAAGCCCTTGATTAAAGCTCCCTTCTTTATGAGCCTTCCTACTCTGATCTGCTCACCAAGTTTATCTATACTCCTTGAAAAATGCTGTCTAGCATAAACCAAAATAGATTCTATACAATTGAGAATGCTCAGTTGTAATATTTGCTGTGCATATCCTCTGTCTTTCATGTTTGCAAAGTATCTGGCACACATATGGAATGCTATAAATGCATCAATTACGTTTGAATTAAATTAAATTTCATTAAATCTGATATTGCAAGTCAATGTATTGGCTTCCGTTACTGTAAATGTACTTGTGTTTTCAGAGAAATATCATGCATGTAACTTCTTTCCATAGTGTATTTCTTCATAAGTCAACTGGCAGGAAAAAAAATGAATAGAGGGAAATGCAAAGAAAAAGCGAGGAGCAAAAGGGAATAGAAAGCAAGCAAAGATAAGAGTGTGTAAAATACTGATAGAAAAAAAGATGGGTTATAAGGGAACAGGCCAGAGAAAAAAGTGAGATCATAAAGAGATGAAATATAGATATAGAACAAGAGATACACAAAGTGAAAATTGAGAACTTGGCAGTTAAATCAACACAGGAACCATGGAAATAAAATAGAAAACAATGTGCAAAAAACTAAAACAGTGAGACAGGACAGCTAAATCTTGTTTGAGGGTAGAACAGTATTGCAGTACTGTTTTTCTTGCTAGGACTACCATCAGGTTAAAAATGCATCTCTCTCTCTCTCTGTCATGTGGACAAAACTCCTAATGTAGACCCTGTCTGACAGAAGATCTTTGTTTTCTTTCCATGATGGTCAAATACTAAAGGTATAAGTCATGCCTTCACTGTGTGCCTAAATCTTGAGTGCTCTTTCTCCTTTTTAAGAAATAAAAATACCGTACCCTCCTGAGGTACTTGCAAGTGATGAAGAGTCATAGAATAATAGAATCAGAATTATAGAATCATAGAATATTTAGAGTTGGAAAGGACCTTAAGGTCATCAGTTCCAAACCCTCTGCAATGGGCAGGGACACCTCACACTAAACCACCTCACCCAAGGCTCTGTCAAACCCTGTCTTGAACACAGTCATGGATGGAACATTCGCAACTTCCCTGGGCAACGCATTCCAGTGTCTCACCACCCTCACAGTAGAGAGTTTCTTCCTTATACCCAATCTGAACCTTCCCTGTTTAAGTTTTAACCCGTTACCTCTTGTCCTACCACTACAGTCCCTAATGAAGAGTCCCTCCCTGGCATCCTTATAGGCCCCCTTCAGATACTGGAAGGCTGCTATGAGGTCGCCACGCAGCCTTCTCTTCTGCAGGTTGAGCAGTCCCAGCTTTCTCATCCTATCTTCATATAGGAGGTCCTCCAGTCCCCTGATCATCCTTGTGAATCTCCTCTGGACTTGTTCCAACAGTTCCATGTCCTTTTTATCTTGAGGACACCAGAACTATGCACAATACTCCAAGTGAGGTTTCATGAAAGCAGAGTAGAGGGGTAGGATCACCTCCTTCTACCTGCAAGACTATGCAGTCTGGCCAGTAAAAGCAATAATGCTTATACAGATCCATATACATAGATGAACTATGGAGCAAAAATTTCAACATAAAATAGCCCTTTCTTAGCTGTAACCTCACTTTGAAGATGATTTAAATTGCTGAGTGCCTGATGGCTAAATTGTGCAGTTTCCTTCTTTATATCATGGATTTTGATTCTCAGCTTGCCCAAGCCTATGAATCATCTGCTCAAGACTTAATAACAGACAGGATCCAGAAACTGAGTTTTAGCATTCTTATCTCACCTGATGTGTCCAATAGGCTAATAACTGTTTTGAAATCAAACTCAGCATACAAGGACATTTATCTCAGAAAATAGAGTTGCAGTAATTTCCTTCAAATTACATTAAAACCAGAAGGCTTCTGCTCAGTTGTTTGATTTGTTTGGGGTTTTTTATAATTACATTTACAGGCAGAATATAAACCATGAAGTTGGAAGCACAGATTTAGTGTATTTTCCAGTGTGACCTTACTTAAAACTGTCTCCCAACAGTTCAAAACCCACCCTGACTTTAAGGCTGTAGACTAACTGTGACACCAGTCACAGCTCAATTTTCCTGACATAACTGCTCCAGTGTTGGACCAAGCAGTCACAATGACAAGAGCTGGAACATGATCAGAACCCTTGACTGACAGTTATGGCATGTGGGTAGGAATATGAAATAACAGATTTCAACCGTTCTTCTTGACCCACTTCTGTATCTCTTAATGTCTGTATCATTGACCACAAAATGTATAAATAATATTGCGAACAAATCAGGCATCATACTTCAGCCACCTTTGCAATGCCTTGACCATCAGACCAGAAGAAAAGAGTGATCTCCACTTACTGCTCTCAGGATCATGTGGATTGAGATATCTACCTTTACTATTTCTGCATGAGGATGAAGACACTGCAGTTAGAATGCCAAATCCTCAGCTTTGAAGAGCATGGAGAAGTGGTATCAAATGAAGGCTCAGCAATTACCATTTGTTAATGCATGCAGCAGTGGTTATGCTTTTAACTAATATTAGTGCACTTCACTGGATATGAAATGCTCTTTGTTCCCTGGTGGTGGAGAGACTTCCTGTACTGCATGCCCTTTCTAGTCACACGAAAGCCAGTGGGAATGTCAGGCTAAGCATCAAGCAAAAATGAGCCTCAGGGAAATGTTTTATTTGAGAAAACTGTAATTGTTAGTGACAAAATGGAATATGAGCGCATCTTACTGCTGTCTATTTAAAGCCTTAGATTAAAAGTAAGGCAATTTCTCGATGCCTTAGGACTAATGCCTTGGAATAGTGCATTTAGAAACGTATACAGAACAAAAAGTTGCTGTTGACTAAAACACATTACCATCTGCTTCTTTATTTCGTTCCACTAGAGATTAATTGAGTTGATCTGAGTTAGCAGATACTCTCAATGAAATTACATAGTTTGATGATGAAGATTTCAATTCAGCTACTGATTACCTCATTAGAATACCCAGGTGAGGTGATAATTGCTCCAGAAAACTGAATACAAAATTTTAAAACCATGTTACGGCTTGCTGATGAAGGCTGTGCTGACTTAAGGATTTTTTCTCACTTCTGTCGTCATCAACCACACTTGGAAGAATTAAGCCCTATGTATCACCAAATCATAGAATAGTTAGGATTGGAAAGGACCTTAAGGTCATCTAGTTCCAACCCTCACCCCGCCCCAGCATGGGCAGGAAAACCTCACGCTAAATCATTCCACCCAAGGCTCTGTCCAACCTGGCCTTCAGCACAGCTAGGGATGGGGCATTCACAACTTCCCTGGGCAATCCATTCCAGTGTCTCTCCAAGCTCACACTAGAGAACTTCCTCCTTATATCCAACCTAAACTTCTCCTGTTTAAGTTTTCACCTGTTACCCCTTGTCCTATCACTACAGTCATTCATGAAGAGTCCCTCCCCATCATCCTTATAGCCCCCCTTCAGACACTGGAAGGCTGCTATGAGGTCTCCACGCAGCCTTCTCTTTTCCAAGCAGAACAGCCCTAATTTTGTCAGCCTGTCTTCATATGGCAGGTGCTCCAGTCCCATGATCATCCTTGTGACTCTCCTCTGGACTTGTTCCAACAGTTCTATGTCCTTTTTCTGCTGAGGACACCATAACTGTACATAATACTCCACGTGAGGTCTCATGAGAGCAGAGGGGCAGGATCACCTCCTTCGACCTGCTGGTCATGCTCCTTTTGACGGAGCCCAGGACACAGTTGGCTTTCTGGCCTGCAAGCACATGCTGAAACAAGCTTATGTTAATTTTCTCATTGACCAGCATCCCCAAGGCCTTTCAGCAGGACTGCTCTGAATTTCTTCTTTGCACAATTTGGAGGTGTGTCTGGGATAACCCTGACCCAGGTATAAGACCTTGCACTTGTCATGGTAAAACTTCATAAAGATTGGCATCTGCCCACCACACAAGTGTGTCAAAATCCCTCTGGATACCATCCTTTTCTATTAGCCTATCAACCGGACCACCCAGCTTGGTGTCATCGGCAAACTTGCTGAGGTGCACTCAATCCCACTGTCCATATCACCAGCAAAGACATTGAATAAGACTGGCAGCAACAACATTCCCTGAGGGACACCACTCATTACTGGTCTCCAGATGGCACTGAGCCATTGACCACAAATCTTTGCATGCAACCATCCAGCCAGTTCTTTATCCAATGAGTGGTCCATCTATCAAATTGATGTCACTCCATTTTAGAGACAAGGATGTCGTGTAGTATAGTGTCAAACACTTTGCACAAGTCCACGTAGATGATGTCAACTGCTTTGTCCCTTTCCATCAGTTCTGTAGCACTATCATGGAAGGCCACCAAACTTCCCAGGCAGGATTTCCCCTTAGTGAAGACACGCTGCCTGTCACCAAGCACCTCGCTGCTTTTCATGTGCATTAACATGCTTTCCAGGAGAATTTGTTCCAAGATCATGCCAGGCACAGAGGTGAGGCTGTCTGGTCTGTAGTTCCCTGGGTCATCCATTTTCTGCTTCTTTTTCCAGTCATCAGGAACTTCACCTGACTGCCATGATTTCTCAAATATGATGGACAGTGTCTTAGCAACTTCATTTGCCAGCTCCTTCAGGACCCTTGGATGGGTTTCATCAGGTCCCATGGACCTGATGTATGCTCAGGTTCCTAAGATGATCTCAAACTTGAGTCTCTCCTACCGTGGTCCTACGGTCTTCATTCGCACTGTCCCTGTGTCTGCCTCTTAAGACTTGGGTGGTGTGGTCAGAGCATCTGCCAGCAAAGACAGGGGCAAAGCAGTCATGAAGAACCTCAGCCTCCTCCAAATCCAGGGTAGCCAGTTCTCCCGATAGCTTCTGGAGAGGGCCCATGTTGTCCCTAGTCTGTCTTTCATTTGCGATGCAATTATAGAATCCCTTCCTGTTATCTTTCATATCCCTAGCCATGTTTAATTCTAAGTGGGCCTTAGCTTTCCTAACCTGGTTCCTAGGTTCACAGACAGCATCCCTGTATTCCTCCCAGGCCGCCTGTCCTTGCTTCCACCTTTTATAAGGTTCTTTTTTTCCCTCAGAGTTTCCTCAGCAGCTTCTTGTCCATCCAAGGAAGTCTCCTGGCTCTCCTGCTGCACTTCCTTCTAGTCAGCACAATACTTGGTGATCCTTGAATATCAACCAAAAGTTTTGGGCCCCCCCTACCCTCTAGGGCTACATCCCATGGAACCTTACTAAGCAGGTTCCTCAAGAGGCCAAAGTCTGCTCTCTTGAATACCAGGGCAATGAGCTTGCTGCATGCTCTTCTCACTGTCCTGAGGATGTCAAACTTGGTCGTCTCATGATCACTACAACCAAGGCTGCCCTGGAGCAGCACATTTACAACTAACCCTTCCCTCCTGGTGAGCACAAGTTCAAGCATAAAGACTCTCCTTGTCAGCTTCTCTATTACTTGCAGAAGGAAGTAGTCTTCCACACAACAGAGGAACCTCCTGGATTGCTTGTGCTGGGCCGTACTGTCCCTCCAACATAATATATACATTATATCAGTTTATGTGTACATATCTAATATCTTTGAATCTCTATATGTGTTTAGATGCATGTAGATATATTTACACATATATTTATTCAGATATATGTGGAAGTCACAACCATTGCTATGGCAGGTCTTTCACATCTATCTGGACTGTAGATTTTTCAAATTACTATGACAAGCGATGCTCTTATTGATTAAAAAATGCTTAATTCTATAAAACTGCTTAATTGTATAAAACTATATTTTAGTCATTTTAGTACATTTAAAAATCTTGCCTTGAGCCTCTTTTTATAATGGGGCTTTACTTTCAAGTAATTAACCTGAAAAGCATATAGTTGAATGAGCATATATTATGAAATGATTGAATTAAATAAATGACAGATAAAAGAAAACAAGGAAGTTGCTATACAGCCAGTGTACAGCCACAGGCTCTGTGTTGTCAGTCAGAGTGATGTAATTTTATCCATCACTCACCATCATCAATGTCAATGCTAATATTTCTGAATAAGTAGCAATTGCAACAATTCCATTAACTTCAGTAGGGCTCCAGTTGGTTGTAAGGCTACACATGCATCCAACTGCAAGTTGAAGGCAATGTTTGGAATAGATAAGTTCTTCTGTTGAAATTCATCTTTTTTTTTTTTTTTATGCAGCAATATTAAAATTCCAATTAAAAAAAAAAAAAAAAAAAAAAAAAAAAAAAAAAGAAAATTACAACTGGAAACACAGTAGAGAAGCCCAGAGGTAGTATAAATAATTTGAAAACTTTTATATGGGGGTGAATGTGCTGGTTTTGGCTGGGATAGAGTGGATTTGCCTCATAGTAGCTAGCATGGGGTTATATTTTGGATTTGCAATGAAAAAAGTGTTGATAACACAGTGATGTTTTTGTTATTGCTGGGCCCTGCTCTGGCAGAGTTGTCAACCAAGAGGGCAAAGAATGTGTGCTCTAGGAGAATGGGAAGCAACAATGTAACAGGAAGTGCTAGCAGAGAAACATGTTTCTATAACTAGTTAAAAATAGTTGCTTAAGCAAAGACTGGTGTCAGTCAGACAATTGGCTGAAAGGGCGTATGATCATGGTATGCAGGTGAGGGAACATTGTTCCATGATGGAAAAGTACCAAAGGAGCTAATTGCTACTAATCGCTAGGCAGAGTACTATAAAAGCCTCTAAGCTCTCTCAATAGACATCTTTAGTTGCATCGCAACTGGAGTCTGTTTTCATATGTCACACAGAGTCAAGACCTTTTCTGCTTCTGACAACCACCCACAACTGAGCAGGCTGAAGATTCACAAGAAGCTAGTAGAGGACACAGCCAGGACAGCTGACCTCAACTGACCAAAGAGATATTCCATATTTATATGATCAGCATATAAAACCAGGGGAAGAAGAAGGAAGAAAGGGACTTTTGGGGTGATGGCACTTGTCTTCCAAAGTAACCTTTACGTGTGATGGAGCCTTGGTTTTCAGGAGATGGCTGAACACTGATCTGCAGATGGGAAATCATTAATGAATTCCTTGGTTTGCTTTTCTTACATGCTTTACTTATTTAACTGTCTTAATCTCAACTCATGAGATTTTTCATAGAATCTTAGAATGGCTAGGGTTGGAAAGTATATTAAGTTTCAACCCACCTGCCAATGGCCTTATACTAGATTATGTCACCCAAGCTCTCCACACGGCTGCTCTGAATCACTTCTGTGCTGAACTTGTAGCTAGAATTGCTCCTACATAGGTGCATGACTTCGCACTTCACTTTGTTGAACTTAATGAGGTTGGCATTGTCCCACCTGTCAAGCGTGTCAAGGTCCCTCTGGACAGCATCCCTTCCCTCCAGTGCATCAAGTGAATCACACAGCTTGCTATCATTGGAAAACTTGCTAAGAGTGCACTCAATCCTACAGTCCATGTCACTCACAAAGATGTCTAATAGGACCAGCTCCAACACCAACCCCTGAGGGACACCACTTATTACCAGTCTCCATTTGGACATTGAGCTGTTGACTGCAACTCTCTGTGTGGGGCTATCCAGCCAATATTTTATCAACTTCCTTATGGGTGGTGGTCCACCCATCAAATTTATGTCTCTCCAGTTTAGAGACTAGGATGTTGTGTGAGACAGTGTTAAAGGCTTTGCACAAGTCCAGGTAGATGATGTCAACTGCTTTCCCCCTATCCATTAGTTCTGTAGTCCTGTCGTAGAAGGCCAAATTGGTCAGGCATGATTTTCCCTTACTGAAGCCATGCTGGCTGTAACCAAAAACCTTGTTGTTTTTCATGTGCCTTAGCATGCTTTCCAGGAGAATCTGCTCCAAGATTCTGCAGGCACAGAGGTAAGTCTGATTGGTCTGTAGATCCTTGTGTCTTCCATTTTCCCCTTCTTGAAAGCAGGGTTATATTACCCTTTTTCTGGTCATCGAGAAATTCATCTGACTGCCATGATTTTTCAAATATGATGGGTAGTGGCTTAGAAACTTCATTCACCAGCTCCCTCAGGACCTGATCCTCTCCGACAGGGGACCTATGGTCTTCATTCTCCCAGTCTCCTCATCTGCCTTCCAAGACTTGAGCGGCATCTCTAAAGCACATGCCAGTGAAGACTAAGGCAAAGAAGCTATTGAGAGCATCAGCCTTCTCCAAACACAGGGCAGCCAGCTCTCCCTTTTCCAATGGAGAGGGCCCACATTATCCCTAGTCTGTCTTTTATTGGTGACATACCTATAAAAGCTCTTCCTGTTATTTTCAACATACCTATAAAAGCTCTTCCTGTTATTTTTGACATCCCTGGCCAGACTCAGTGCCAACTGGGCTTTAGCTCTCCTGACCTGATCCCTAGCTTCTGGGACAATGTCTCTGTATTCCTCTCAGACCGCCTGTCCTTGCTTTCACCTTCTATAAGCTTCTTTTTTGCTTCTGAGTTTTCTTAACAGTTTCTTATCCATCCATGGAGGCATCCTGGCCTTCTTGCCTCATTTCCTTCTTGTCAGAATGCAACACTTTTACTCTTTCAACTCACTCTTCCATCCCACCAGGGAAGTGAGCAAGAGGCTGAGTAGGGCTTAGCTGCCAGCTGGGATTAAACCATGACAATGAAATAACACCATGTGTGTAACATCCGTTTCAGGAACGAAAAGAAATTCCAGTTCTAAAGCATGACCAAGAAAAGGATACCCGCTCTTTCATTCATTATTTCATTGAACTCACCGTAATTCTGTTTCACAACTTCATGTTCCACATAATATAATTATACACACCTGAGACTTGACATTTGAGGTCCATAAGTATTTTTACACCTCCAGAGGAAAGCACTTTGTGAATTTACAAGCAGTTCCTGCAGCAGTGGTCCTAATAAAGTACACCGAGTCATACAGTAGGCAGAAAAAAAATTGTTTTCCTTAATAACAATGCCTTGTTATTCTATTTCAAACACATCAGCACTTACGTTAAGGTGTTAAATGTGAAATGTACTCTGCTATTTCAGGGTGAAGTTTTTTCTGTCTTTTCCTTCTTTTTTTTTTTTTTTTTTTGTCCTCAGTACTGCAAGTCAAGCTGTAAGGAAAATCTTTTATGCCAGCAATTTTATCCAGGGTAATGGGAATCTAACAAATAAATGATAATCCAAAAGATAACATAGAACAAAATACCTAGGCACAAAATCCTTAATGCGCAAAAAGTCTGAAGGAATATTCTGTCTCTCTTAGTTGACAAGTCAGTATGAAAATAATCAACCAGATTTTTTATTTATTATGAATATTGCTTTTTAATTTGTGAAGCAATTTCTGTACATTTATGAAGAAAGCGCAAACAAATTTTAAGGAGTAGCTTTTTCATATATGTTCTATTAAAATATTCAATCTTAATGTAAATGAGGGTGATGATTAAAATATTCAATCTTAATGTAAATGAAGGTGATGACCTCAGTTCTGCAATGTGGAAAATTCCTAGTGTCTTTTTAAAGTCCGGTAAGTTTGAAAATCACAGTTTATGGTTACTTGCATATTACTATGATCATGTTGTAAGCTGAAGAAATGTTAGGAACTTTTTTTCATATATACATATATATATATATATATAACCGCTTCCTTCACACTCATTTAGACCTCACTGCTAAGATATGGCATTGGAAGACTGCAGTTATTGAAGAGATTTACTTAGACTGTCCAAATTGTACAAACAAACACTCAGTTCTGACAAAGAACAGATTGTACTTCCAACTATATAAGTATATATATATATATATATATATATAAAATATTCCAAGCTCTCGTTTTTATTTAGGTTCACTTATTTCAGATTTGAAGATGTCTCACTGCACCTGCTGACCGGAAAGTTTTTGACAAAGGCTTATTCATAGTATTTTTTAATATCTTTATTTTCTTGGGGGAAAAAAAGGTGGCAGTTTTTCTATTTTACTTTAACTAAAGGTACAAAGATTGACTACAGAAAAGGGGTGGATACCTGTTATGGCAATTATTACCTTGACTTGGGAGGAGTCAATATAGAAGTCATGGAAATTACAGAAAATAAATCTGAATAAGATACACCAACATAACTATGCCAATTATTTTTATTAAATCAGGTTGCTGATAGACCAGGTTTTGATTCATGGGTAGGTGATGACTGAGGTTCTCTTTTTGCATGACATTTCCTGATACTGTCTCACCAAGACGGATTCTAAACATCAGAAGTGAACATTCAGCACAAATCTATAAGGAAGTGCTACTTGCATATTCTAATTGCAGCTGGCAGACAGAACTTGGATTCTGTTTTCAGCAAACATTACATATTTGCCATAATTTTCTGTAAATGGTGGAACAAGACAAAGCAGATATACTGCAAAAGTGTAAACATTGGTCTTAATGTTTCTTAATTCATTGGTATGAGTTAGTCTTTTTTCTTTCTTTCTTTTTTTTTTTTTTTTTTTTTAAATAAACAGGTTTAAATCAAAAACCAAACCATGTTTTTTCTTACATTTAATAAGCATTTATGAGTGGTTAAAGACAGTCTCAGAAGTAAGCTGGAGAAATGCTGGTAAGCAAAGTTTTCACTTTTGACATCATCCTGCAAAAGAAAGAGTTATAGATCATTACTGTAAATATTGATGAACCCCAGTCATGTTTACAAATTCAGTCATTTGAAAGTCACTGGTTATGTAATTGAAATCTCTAGTCCAATCTCCACCTCAAAGCAGGATCAACACTATGTTGAGGCTGTGCCTCCTAGGACTTCGTCCAGTCGGGTCTTGCAGGTCTCCAAGAGAATTTACAGATTCTGTATGCAAACTTTCCAATACGAAATTATCTGCAGAGGGGAAATGTACAGAGCTGAATTAAAGAACAGCTGCTTGGAACGATACAAACAAAGCTTTTGTTCAAAAAGTACTTTCCACTTGACAGATGTTTCCTGAAATAAGCAGAGATTCACAAGATTTCCATGGATTGAATATGTGATCCATGAAAAATTCTGATTCTGAAGTCCTGAACAGGATCTTAGTTTTCTGGACTTCACAGTGCTGTGAAGTATCAATTCTGCAGCAGCTTCAGGGTTGCTTGGTGTGAAACTACACATGACAAAAAGGAAAGTAGTAACAACTCGTAGTCAGGACTGTGGGTTGGAATTGGGAAGATGAATTAGAACAGACCTGTTCCTGGACAGGATGGATCATTTTGATGAAATCTTTGTGGTCTTCCACAGTGGCTCAATTTCTGCTACTGATTTTCACTTCCCAAAAAAATTAGCACTCTGTGTCTCACTCATTGGTAATCTAATAGTTGTGATCTTCTCCCAAAGCAAAATCCATAAAAGGTCATCTAAAAATAAATAAATCACATCAAAAGAGAACAGTTTCAGATGGTGAATAAACTACTCCTATTAAAAATGAGCAAAATATGCAGTCATGCCTGGCTTATTTTTGAGAGGCTTGTACTTACTTGATGGCTGTGAGGTAGAATGGTAAAGCATTTACACTTACAAACCAATTCCTGTGCTTTCATTTCATTGCTAAAGAATCAGTTTTTCTCAGGGTGTGTTGAGATAAGAAGTAATGAAAGGAGTAGTAATTTAGTACATATTTAATAACCTCTTCCTTCACACTCATTTAGACCTCACTGCTAAGATATGGCATTGGAGGACTGCAGTTATTGAAGAGATTTACTTAGACTGTCCAAATTGTACAAACAAACACTCAGCTCTGACAAAGAACAGATTGTACTTCCAACTATATAAGTATTTCATTCATTAAAAACCAAACCAAAAAAAAACAAACCAAAAACCAAACAACCAAACAAAAACACACAAAAAAAACTCCACCCGACAAAAACTTCCTTTCTGGTGCATTTAAATAAATAGCAACATCCTTCCTAATAGTGTCTCTCAAAATCCGTAAGACTACAAGTAACAACAGACACTCTGCAAACCCTGTGCTTCTGGAACTGCAATCTTTTCTGGAAATCAATTAGTTTTCCCCTGAAATCCCTCTGCCTTGCAGCTAACATTGTATGGTTGCCTTGCTCTTCCACAATAGCAGAATAGGAAGACAGCTTGTTAAAATCCCCCACCTAGGGAAATCATATGTGCATAAAAATGTTTGTCGCAAAGGTGTTCAACAAGAGATGACTTATTTATCAAGAGCACTTGAACTTCTTTATGAAGGTCAAGCAGACTCCGGAGTGCTTTTCCATGGAGAGACTTATGAGTTTGGTATGCAGCAGCAGTTGATGATGATTAGTTTCATTTCACCACATAGAATGGTTAAACACCAGAATTTAATGCATGCACATTAAGTTCATTTCGATTCATTGAGTATTTTTTTGTAGCAGTGCTGGCAGTTACTTTGTTAGCAATGCTCCTGAATGATCAATGCTCTCAAAGAGTATTGCATTGGATGACACTTCTGTGTTTTTCTGACAAGACTGGCAGTCTTTCTGAACATAGCAGTAGCTGTATCTCTACAGTCTTCAGCACTTGAGGTAATCCACCATTCCACTGTTCAAATTCCTTAAAAATAACACAGATTTCTTCACTAGTCATTCAAGTGGTTCCATCAAAAATGTCATGTTATTTATCCCTTCACTTGTTTATCCCTTAGTCTACTATAAACCTTGGTCGGTAAATAAAACCATGTTTGAAATTCTTACTGATTCATTCATGGGCAGTATAGACCAAAATTTTCTTTTTTGTATAGTTAACTTTCTTCTCTAAGTTTAATCTTCTATTCAAATCTCCCTTTCTGGACTCCCTGCAGAATTCCAAGTCTTTGTTGTACCTGGGAGACCAAAACTGGGTGCAATACTCCAGATACTACACAGGTACCAAAGTGAGGGGAAAAAAACTTCCCTCAAACTGCTGGCTATACCAGTGCTATTATAGCCCCCATACATAGTTGGTTTTCACTGCTGCAAGGCCACACTTCTGAGTCATGTTTAGTTTGTTGTTCATCAGACTCCCACGTATTTTACTGCAAAATCCCTGTACTACTGTGCATATATAATGGCATCAAAGATGCCTTTGAGAAGATTTTTTAGCTCAGTAGACTTCTGACAGCACAGATTTCAAGGTTCGGTAGAAGCATTTCCTAGGTCTGACTGCACAGTCATTTGCTTCACTTCCAGGTACTTTTACAGATCATAGACTCTCACAATATCATTAGCTAAAAAATGAAACCAGAGCACACTGAATCTGAAATTTGTCAGAAATTTTGATATGGTTCATGAATCCAGTCTTGATGGACCTTTAACTCTACTGTCTGTTTAGTAATTTTACTTTATTCTGAAATTCTGTTTGTTTTTTTTGTTTTTTTTTTTTTTTAAATATAGAGTTACAATTCTACTGCTTCTTTCTATTACAAAATAAAAACCACTAGATTCACAACAATAGCATGATATTTAAATAAAAAACACAAGAACCATGTTAAACACCAATGAAGAGCATTCTTCCAAAAGAAGCAGTGTTTATCATGAAATTCACAGATACTAACTTACACACACCTAGAACCATTCTTAACTAGCCTATCATTGCTCTTGTCTCAAAGTGAAAACTGACCTCTACTTTCTTCAATGCATTCTCCCCCACTTACCACCTTCTCTCATTTGAGGAAGAGGTT
The DNA here is from genome assembly GCA_024733675.1 of Psilopsiagon aymara. Taxonomy (NCBI): domain Eukaryota; kingdom Metazoa; phylum Chordata; class Aves; order Psittaciformes; family Psittacidae; genus Psilopsiagon; species Psilopsiagon aymara. Next base: position 27,134 of record JANRGW010023589.1, read on the forward strand.
ACATGTCAGTTGAGATAACACAAGTTTTTCCAATAGGATACAAACCTCTGTGGTGGAAGAGAATAGGAATTGATTAAAACTTTCTTTTGTGACTAGGGGGACACAGTATACTTTCTTTACTACAAGGGTGAAGAGATGTGCATGGACACAATTATAGCAACTTCCTCAGACCTTCATTTCATCAGGCAAATACTTCAGGAGAAAATATATTACTGATGATATTCTCTTCGCAGATGACACTTATTCAAACCAAAAACCCATCTGCTAGATCTCTGTTCACAACATGAGTGCTGTCCACAATACGAGTGTGTGTCGTTACGTGGGGTAAAGTAGGAAACACCTCCTCATTCTCTATACTCTTCAACACCATACTTTTGCTGTGACATGAGGATGGGGCAACTGGGAAGAAGGCAACAGGTCATATCTAAACTGGCACAACATTTCACCTTTTGTCTGAGAAGTGACCAGCTGAAGGTGACATGTTCATTAGATAGGATTCTCAATGTACAAGCACAACAGCTTGATTTAAGTCTGTTGTCTTATGGTTTCAAAACGCAAATGAGTTACTTCTGGGTAACATGCTACTACACACCACCATCTTCACAGTAGCTGTCTGAGGCTGTCTATATATCTCAAATGTGAGAGCATTTAAGATATCTCAGATATTCTTCATGGTTCAGAACAATACATGGAGATGCTGTTTCTGACTCTGGTTAGTTAGTACATTTACTCATAAAGCACAGATGTGGTTGCTAATTCTTCCTCCTACCTACTTTTGAGAATGCCCAGGTATATTCCTTTACCTGAAAAATCTACTTATATCCAAAAATAAAGTTTGTTTAATAGTGGAAGAAGAGATATACTCATAGGCTGCATCAATCTAGGAGTCTCAGAGAAATGCAGATATGTTCATTTACCCCAGATATTAGAGTTCTCATGTCACTGATAGAGAAGCATTAAGTCAGAAAAACTGAAAGTGGATTTCATCATAATTTTCTTTTATCAGCAGAGTAGTCAATTTTTTATCAATGCTGTGACAGTAGTTCAGCTCAAGCTCTGAGTTGGATACATTTGCTTTCTTTTCTTTGTTGTTTGCTTGCTATTCAGCAGCATTAACAGCAGGAGAAATACAGCACTCAGGTCTATAACCAGAGTTAAGGAAAAAAAAAAAAAAAAAAAAAAAAACAAACCAAAGAAGCTAGCATGGGCTTGTTGAGTATTCTTAAAGGATTAGTATTGTGTGAACAATTAATGGGTTCACTACAGAACAGAAGTGATCCAAGGTTACATTCTGACACTATTGTTATTGGTTCTAGCAAATTATTGGACACTGAGGAAAGAATAGTAATTTGCCACAATTTACTTCTTATTGATGTTTTAAATTGTGTGTAACTCCTGCACAGTGAGAGCAATACACAAGGTAAGGAGGCACTAATTATTCCATTGCAGACTCTTTAACAAAAATACCCTATCTCACTGTATGAGAAAGGACAAAAAAAAAAAAAAATAAAAAATAAAAAAATGGTTTTCTTTTGGTAGAAACTTTATAGCATAAATACGGCTATGTGAATGGAAGAATAAAAAGGATTGCATGAAGATGCTGATTCTTGCTCATCTGGGTATAAATATATACTAGTACCAATCTGTACTGACTTCATGTGCTTTATTTTTTGATCTCTCAACTTGTGGAGAGATCTGCTTCACAACATTCCACGAAAGGAATGGAGGACAAAGGGGCCAGAATAGCCAGCTGATCTTCAAAGAGAGTTTCCTCTGAGCACATAAATGGTCCATCCTGATGTACAGGAAGTTACAGGGAGTGCAGCAGAAAGTTGTCCAGATAAACAGGGAAGCCTGAACTGATCTTGAATAAAAATAAATAAATAAATAAATAAATAAAGTAGGGGGTGGATGGGATGTGGGCTGGAAGTGGAAATAGAAGAAGGCTGCCCAGTACAGACATTGCCAAGCATGCAGAGATGGAGATAGAAATGCTGAACCTCAGCAGGAAATAAACCTTGTAAGGAATTTCAGAAGGTTGAAAAAGAGCTTCTATAATCATATCACCAGAAAAATAAAAATAAAACTAAGGAGAGTGTGAGCCCAGTGGTCCTAACTGCTCAGTGTATCAGGGAATCCACTGAGTGGAAAAAGCCATAGACAAAAAGTGTTTTTTGCTTCAG
>JANRGW010023594.1:0-29329 GCA_024733675.1 Psilopsiagon aymara
GAAGCAACAAGAAAAAGCAACCCAAACTTCCCTTTCCTCAGCTACCTAGTGTGTCCATGCTCCAGAGGAGGGGTTATGTAGATCAGAGATGGACCAGGTCCAGAAAGGTTTGCTAGAGCGTAGATAAAAATGGATAAGTGTCTGACCCACCACTTCCTTTGGTTTTTGAAAAACCTAAGCTATATGGCTGGGGCTTTGCAAATCCAGTTCAACCCGTTCTTCCCAGCCGTGTGCCAGCTCTGCCACATGATCTGAAGCGAGTTGTTCTCATGACTCACAGGGATAGTTGACCACCATTCTCAACTGTGTTCCTTCTTACACATTTGTTACAAAGAAAAAAAAAAAAGTCCATATTCCAGTTTCATGAAGACATAAGCACATACACAGTAATTCTTGATCTGAAGCCAGCTAATGGAGAGGATATGTTGAAACCACCAGGCATATTGTTATGAGGAGAACAATAGATATTGGCAACATTGTTTGATCCATGTGCCAAGGGTAAAATTAAAGCCGTATGCTCACCCCATCAGACACAGATTGTGGATAGATGTTTACGTAAACAAAGGGTCTGTTAAACTGTGTTATCATTTTCTCCCTTCATCTCTCAAACTTCTAGGCCAGGTACAGCAATAAACTGTTTTCTGGAAGTGCCAGGAAGAACCACATCAACAGCAACAGTTACATGAACCCTTGGCTGATTACCATGTGGATGTATAATGTCTTTTCTTCCCTTAACCTCTTAGAATAGCAGCAATCTGAGCCAACCCCTTTATTCTTGCAGGGAAAAATATCCTCTATAAGGTGCCTACAGATTTTACAAGAGAGCCTGGGGACCAAATAAGAAAAAAGCTGTAGGAAAAGTTTTTCTGTTTTCTACCTGTGCTACCCAGCATCCCTACCTCTTCACTGCTGCTTGTGGCATTGTTAAAGCAACTGGTAGAAAACGAATCTGGAAAATTTCCCAGAGTGTACAGCTGCCCTTTTAACTTACACCTCACCAACCCAGCCTAAGTCAAGTAACTGACATGTGGTGTGCTTTCCTCTGGGAGCTGCAGAAGCACAAATACAGCTGTGCATATCTGGCAAATGGGGCTTTTGATTTCATATTTTCTTGCTGGCCAGATAGCAGCTAGGTTTCAGAGAAGACTCACCCATTCCATTACTGTTTTAAAGAAAAAGAATAAAGAGGAAAAAAAGAAAAACTGTTCAATAATTTATCATGCTCTCCTCCTTGCTATTGTCCCAACTTCTGTATAGGAGTATGCTACAAGTTGATTGTGAATTACTGAGCCCTTTTGGGGTTCATGATTATTGCTGAGCTTTATGGAATTTAAGAAAAATTGCTAGTAGTTCTGGGTGCACTGAAAAACTTTTGCTTCTTTGGTGTGACAGATAGATTGCCTATACATAGAATTACCAAAATTTTTCAATTTAAGGAGTAATAATGGAAACCTGATGTACTTGCTTTTTCTTTCTTTCTTTTGTTATTTTTTTTTTTTTTTTTTTAAAGCAGCTACTATATTTTAATAGCATTCAGGTTTGGCCATGCTGGTTCAGTACATTAGTCTGGGACATACACATTTTAGCTATACCAACACAAATATTCCTGATTGTTGTGAAATAGATATCTATAAATGACTACATCTTCAATTTCACTGTGAAAAATATCAAAGTCAAAGTGACTTTATTAAAAAACTTGTAGCAACAAATTTTCTCACTTTCTCAGTAATATCAGCAGATGCTCTGCTTTAGAAAATGCATACAGGAATTTTCAGAGTTGTCTCTGTATCAGTCACTGGCACTGGTGCTTTTGGCAGAGATGACTTGCAAGAAAAAGTCTGCTAGATCTTATAGGTCTTACAATAAGAGTGCTTTGAAAACAAGCAATAACAGGTACTAAAAACATATATCATCTTCATTTTACTCTGGCGGTTAACAGGAGGACTGGTCGCTAAACTGGTCTAATTCAGCTCTTCTCAACCACTTACAGAGATGAGAAAGTTGTTGGAGAGATATCACTGGAGGTTCTGGGATTTTCTTCTGAAGTCATTCTGAATTAGCTGCTAATGGGGAGCTTTCTTTGATAGCTCTTTTATAATTAAATGCAGCTGGATGGAAATCAACCACAAAGGGAACCCAAGTTTGTTTATCATTACTTCTGACTTTGTTAGCAGATGTTTTCTGAGTACCATGGTAGCTTGTTTAATTTGTCTCCCTGTAATGCGAAGCAGGTAAACTTTGATTAATAAACTGACAAGTACAGTTCTTAATTTATTTTAGAAGTTTCAGTCTATGTCTGTTATAGCACATGTGCCGAATCCCAAAAGAAAGAAAATAGCTGTTTGTGTTTGACTTTTGCTGTTATTTTTAAGTCTAAGGCCAGATGAAAACGTGCTTGTTGGTAACATAGCCTTTACCTCGCAATGCACACAACCACTGGCAAACTTTGCCCATGTGTGAAAACTGCACACGTTGCATTCCCGCCAGTCTATTTTGTGTCAATTTATGAATAAGGAGTCATCTTAGTTTATAGATTATTTTTTTTAATATTAATTACATTGGAAATAGACTTTATTTTGGGGTTTAACATGTGTTCACCCTCACTAACTGTGGTGGGTGACTGGATGTCCACAGGGATGAAATTTTGTATTTGATATAGACAGTAAACAGTTATCTTAAAAGAATGAGTAAGCCTGAAGATAGAAATGGCTGAGCATGAACACTTAGCTGCCCTTTTTCTTAAGTGAGACATCTACATCTACATGTAAAAATCCTGACCACAGCCCTTATGCTGTTCAGATGGAGTGTTCAGTGAGTTAGATGAATTATCTGAAAATTCTATAGTGTTCTAAACAACATTTTGAATTAAATAGATAGCCCACTTCCTGCGTAGTGTTTCAGATGAACAATTTAGGGATAGTTGCTAAAATTACATAGGAAATGCATACACAGCAGTTGGTTCCCATACATAAGATGAATAGCTTCTTTCTTATCTTCCTTTCTATATTGCGAGTTTTCCTTCCTTCTCTCTCTCACTTATTTATCTGCTTCTAATCTATGAGAAAATTGTTTCTGCCTCTGTCTAGTCCGATCTCCTATATTGCAGAGCTGACCCTACCTCAATTTGCAGCATTTATTCACTGCTTTATTTATCTGCTCTTTCTAACAGAAAAGAGTTGGACATCTGCTACACATCATGATGTAAAATGTGGAGCATCAGGCATTTGTAGCTGTCCTACCATGAAGTGAAGTCTGCCCTCCTTGCCCTGCCTGTGTTGGAGCAACCTCCCTGGGCTCTGAAAGCACTCAATTTGAGCACCAGCTATTCCTGGCTGGGTTTGTGGAAATGAAATGTTTAGAAACACATGATCAAGGGGAAAAAAGCCACCATTGGCTTCACAGATACAGGGATGAGAGGGTGTCGGGCAGAGCTGGGACCACCTTGTGTCTTAGTAAGATAAAATTGCAGTACTTCTGCCTATCTTTTGGTTTGCACTGTGATCCTTTTTAGATATTTCTAATTTTCAGAAGAAAAAACGTCTGTTCTGAGTGTCCCTCTCATTCTTCATAATTGAATTACAGGTTCACCGTCTTTTCATATTGCTATAAACAGCCCATTTGTTCTTGTTCTGTAGATGATGAAGTTGCTTTTTAATAATGGTTTGAAATTTTTTTAAAAAATGGACTTAATGAGAAACAGAATTGTCGAGTCTTGCCTTTTAGTGCAAACACATTGAAATGAACTTTTCAAAACTGAAAATCCCTGTTACATCACCTCCTGACAAAAATAAATTTTCTTATGAGATTCTAAAGACTATTGAGGCTCTTTGATCACAAAGTGAAATACGAGGTTACAGCAAATTAATATGAGGGAGAACCTTTTTGAAAGCAAAATCAAATCTAATTCAGTAGACCTTGTACTTTTTGATAGTTGCTTGATGCTACCAACTGTGAACCAGCACTAGCTGTGCGCCTCCTGCCAGTAATGAGTGCCTGAAAGTCAGCAACTAATTGCTAAGTTACTCCAGTTTCAGTGACTTGGACACCTGAAACAATGGTGACATGAGGGAAACCTGACCACCAGGACATTGGTTAGTGCTGCTTCCTTACTGGATCTATGGGGCTGTGCTTATATTTTAACTACAGGGAAGTGTAGGATATGCTGTAAGATGATGTGTGGCAAAAATAAAAACATTCTCAAGTCATCCTTTTTCAGAGCAGAATTAGGCATAATATAGTAAATACTAGATTTTTTTTTTTTTGTTCTGCTTCTAGATTCCTGTGATAAAGTAGCACTGTCAGCTCTCCTTACAAAAGCTAGAGTTAAGGGATTGTCAGAACTACAAGATTTTCTGTATATTCAAGATATAAGAAGCAGATTAAAAAGTTCTATGCTATTTGATCAGCAGCTTCTTGCATATGAAAATCCTAGGTTGCCTTGCTGTTTCTTGATGTCTAAAGCCTGATAGTAGGCTTCTGCAAGGAAAGCATGTGTTTTGCTCCAGTGTTAAGGACAAAGTTGGTGAAACTGAACAGTACTGTGACACACTAAGAAGTGTCAAGCCCATGTGGGTCACCAGGGAGGGTCATTACAAGTCAGTCAGGTGATGACTGCCGAGATGCATTTGATTGCAGCATTTTCACACATATTTATCCAATAGCATTTTTGTTTTACTGAAACTGAGAAACACTATACAGCATTATCATGATTTTGAAATGACAGTGCTAAGGGGACTTTAGTAAGAATTTGAAGGAAATTGAATCTGAAAAGTAAAGCTTTGTGATTGCTTAGTTATTTTTGAAGCAATGCTTACATTAAAGACATGTACAAAACCAGACTAAGCCAATATTAGTGAAGTGGTTTCAGGCCAAGCCTTTTTCAGGGAAACTTATGAACAGAAGGACATTTCAGAGTTCTTTCTTCTCTTGCAAAGAGACAAACACAAATTCCACCTCGCTGTATTTGTATAATATATAATACATTATTATGCTGCTGCATTTAGCAAGTTCCTGTACTTCCACAAAAATATCTACAGCTTTATTCTTGATTACAGTGCACCTACCAACTGCAAATGAAAGCAATTGTTATTCTCAGTTTCAGTGACCTGTTAAGAAGATATAAATTCTGACAAGACTTTTTTTTTTTCTCTCTGTAAACTTGTGAAGCCTCATCTTACATTCTCTAAACCCCATCTTAAAAATAAATAATACAGGGACTTTGTTGGATCCTCTGATGATACTACAATGTTGGATCATCTTTATATAGTTATGCTAGTGAATATAAAGTATCACTGTTTTCAGTATCTTTCATGAAAGCTGTTTTGACCTTCAGATTAAAGGATCCATATGGATTTCCAAATGAAAAACTTGGAGCTCCTGTTTAAAAACTAGAGCTCCGGTTCAGCACGCAGACATCAGATGCACTTCTACTTGAAAAAACACAATTGCACCAGCATATATTCCATCTGAATTTTTCTCCTGGGTAAACTCTTATAAATGAGAGCATCGTGCATAATGAGGTTTGGAGGTTAGCTGCTTCCAGTAAATTCATTTTCAAAGTGCAAGAAAGACTCAGAGCAGCAAGGAGGAGAAATCCATCGGTATTTGAGCTCTGTAGGATGAAGAGGTTTGCTGCTGGGGGAAGATCAAGAGGAGGCAGTAGGAATATTTTGGGCACTTCTGAAGGAGAGATGGAGACCATCTGGTAGAGAGGATGCTTAGAGGAAGAATGCCAGGACAGAGATAAAAGTAAAGAGAAAGGAAATAGTGACTGAGTAACATCAAAGAGCCAGGCCGACTATAGAGCTGAAATGAAGAAGTAGCAGTGACCCAGCTTAGGCAAATCATGATACAAATGGTGGCACTGGGTGATGGATCCATATGACTCTGTGAAGGCTCAGGGGAAGAGCTCAGTGTTTTAATTTCAGGAAAGTCTCCAGGAAAGTGGTGTTGACATCTTTCGAAGGCTTATAATTTAAAACTGATGCAGTAAGCGGGGTTCCTGCTGTTTCAGAAACACTGTCCTGGAGTCTAATCCAGATACTGTCACTATAGCAGAATTTAAAATGGAGAGATGCCAAGAAGAATGTTTCTTCCCTCATCAGCATCAGCATCTTTTCATTTGAATGATTTTAAGGGTATTAGAAGTTTCCGTTGAATTGCCTCCTAAGGCTCATGTCCTGAAGCAATGGTTGGTGTGTGGTCCTTCTCTCTGTTGAGCTGAAAAAGGGTGATGCTGGTTTTGCTTTGCTTCTGCTGAAGGAGAATAGCTATTGGCCAGTACCCTTCTGCCAAAGCCTGGAAAATGTTTCTGTCACTGGAATTTCACCAAGAGTGAAAACTATGGCAATCTCTGTAGTTTATGTGGATAAAGCAACATAGAGTAAAAAAAGACTGATAATCCCTTGTGCCCTGGTTCTCTTTAGCATTGCTTCTCAAAAGCCATAAAGGCAAGAATTGAGGCAGGTGACAAGTGTAATTTTAAAGACTTGCTGTGCTCCCGTCTCTCCACTTTCCTTCTTCCGGTCTGCCTTTAAGAGACTTTCTGTATCCTATAGGGACGATACTTCTAAAGGTAAACACCTTTCTGGGTTCAAGATCAAGGCCTGAAACAATGTGTTTGTTTGTTTGTTTTGGGTTTGTTGTTTTTTTATTTTTTTTTTTGACAAAACAGGTGTATAGTTTTTTTCTGAAGTCAGCCCAAGGAAAGAAGAAGAAGAGGGTGATTAATCCCATCTTAAAACAAGTGTGCAATACAGGTAGGATAAGTCTCTGAAAATGCCAATCTGTCACCACTATCTATAGAAGAAGCTTTCACGAGTAGCTTAGAGTAGGTGTTTGACTTTTACACAGTTAAAATTAGACGAGATGATTGCCACTTTTTAAGTCAGTCAAAGTGTTTGTTTATCAATGATCAACCATAATAGATCAGAAAGTTGTGAGAGATAACAAAAGTAAAAATAAAGTGCCATTGATAGAGTTATCACATAATAAAAAATAGCAGTAATGGCAGTTTCAGATGGTTAACATTTACATTCCCCATTGTTTTACAATTAAATCTTCCCAGATTTTAGAATTTATTTGATCTGAAGAAGGAAAATTTTGCCTCTGCTTTGGTGTTAGAGAAAACTGCTGAAATATTTGTAGGATAAAGAAGTGATTTATTCTGGAAATGCCAGTTCTTATTTGTAGGGTCATTAATCCATAAAATGAATTTGCAAACATTTATAAGTTTCCTTTAACATGGTTGGTATTTTACTTGACATGCTTCTGACTGTTCTCTAAGATTGCATGATCAGAAGGTACTTCAAGGTATGCATTAACACTTTGCAGGGCTTGGTCTTGCATGTGTCTTGACGCAGTGTACACAGACAGTTACAATGAAATAAATATGCTTGTCATTTAAGAGAATTATTCATATTTCAGGTTATTACTCAAGGGGTTTCACTGTGTACTAAGCTTTCACGAGTCATAGCCACGTTGCAAACGTAAATAGATAAAATCACTTTTCCTACACAAAAATTCTTGACTGTGGCCTAGTTTTCAGAGTAGATGAAGCTTGCAGAAAAGCAGTAGATGCTAAGAAGCTTCACAATGTTAGGACATTAAGAATTTTAAACAAAGTTGGAAAAAGCATATGGTATATACGGACGGGAAATCCTGTGGTAGTTTTGATTACACAGGAAAAAAAAAAGTATTTGCTTAGGTTCATAAATCTGTTGTATGTAGTATTCAAATACAGATTTTAATGATCTTAGCTTTCCTTTTTCTTTAAAATGCTTCTTTCAAGTGCAGATGGGCCCATACTGCAAGTTTAGGATCCAGATTTGAATTTGGAGCTGCCATTCATCCGAATGTAGGCATATTTGGATCTACCATCTGAGGTCAGGATCTAGTGGTATGAACAGCCTACTGCAAAGGTCTAGATTGAGTCAATCGCTCCCATATTTCAAGGCATAGGTGTGGAAAATATAAGGATTTGATATGACCTGATCTCTGACTTTGAGGTATTTAAATTTTAAAACTAATTACTTTTAAAATTAAAGACGATTATCATTGTGCCTGAAGGATAAAATTTTGTATGGCAATCCAATGCACTTAGTGCTGTCAGAGGCTGTAATAAGAGACAGGAACTTCATAAAACGGTTTCCAACCTGAATATTTGCCCAAGGTCAGTACTTAGATCCCTGATTTATAATCCAGTAGTTTTACCACAATACGGTTGTCTAAGTATAATTCTTGACCCGTTCCTTGCATAAGTTATAATACCTGAATAAAACTGGACACTTAGATGCAGAAAGAGACTTAGTCTGCAATGGCTCAAGTTCTTCTTTAGGCTATGAATCCCTCATGTTTCAGAGATTAATGGCTTCTAATCCATTTTTAAATGTTCCATGTGGATAGTGAAGGCGTAACTATCAAAACACTGTAAAATCATAATGTCTGTGTAGCTATAAATTACTGTTTTCAAAATGAGCTGGAGGTCTCCAACTTTTTCCTAAGTGCAAAATCTCAGATAATATAAAACTGCTCAAAAATTGCTAGCTTTCTGGCTTTTACTAAGTGGAATACAATCATTGGTCTGCCCACTACCTCAACAGCAGTGTCCATATTGGTGATACTAAAACTAGACTTAAATGCTATAGATTGAATAGATAAAAAGCATTTCAGATCAGAGATCAGTTGGAAGAACTGAGGCTTTTTGCATATTTTTCTGATGTGACTCCCTTATTTTTCATTTGTCAGATACTTCATATGAGGGAGACATTGATGGTGAATTCAACTGATAGGAGAGTGTTGGTGCCATTCCAGACAGCTTAAGAAAAAATGTTGATGAAGGCATTGACATAGAGTATTTTCTTAGGCCAAATATATACCAGGCACATCAGAAGGCAGGTAGAAGAGAACTTTGAACTCTCTGTCATTTGGGTTAAATACAGACACAACAATTACTTTTAAGGAAAAAAAAGATGCATGATTTTAAAGACCATCAGGATAGTCTTTTGTGGGATGCAGAAAAAACTTTTATGTGTATTATTGGCTTTTGGGGGTTATATTAATATAAAAATTTGGAGAAATGCCTAATTTGAATTTATGGTGCCGTTGTGGTCCATCAAAAAGGATTCATCTCCTATTCAAACGACTAGTCAATATGTTAGTCAGATCAAATATCACTAATAAGGTGCTAAAAATGCTTCTGAGGAACAGGAGGATTTATTTAACAAGCCATAAAGTGACTTTTAATCTAGTTCTAACTTGTTAAGTTTTTGGTGATTCTCACAACTGTTCCACCATGACACAGTCTCAGTCCTTTCTGCAGATGGAAAAAATCAAGGTGTAAATCAAGGGCAATGCATAGATATTGCCTTTCTTCTCCAACTCTTCCTAGAGCCATTGTGGTCCTTCTTGTATTTCTTATCTCACACCTATTTAAGACCCTGGTGCTGGTGAGTGTTTTGGCTTGATAAAGCTGCTTTTTAATGAGACTGCCAAATCACAGCACTTAAGTTTTGTTGAAGATTCAAAACAACATAAAAGGATGAAACCTTGTTGCCTCACTACAAAAGAGGTAGGAGACTTTGAAGAGAAGAGGTACTCCTGTTACCTCAAGAAAAAAAAAAAAAAAAAAAAGAAAGCTGGTTCTCAGCTGCTTTGCAAACAGATTTCTCTGCAAACAGATTTCTCTGCTTTGTTTTGAAAAGCTATCTGCTGAGTTATCTGTCTGAGAAAAGTGGCCTAATATTGCAGTTTTGCTGCACACAGCCTCTGCTGCATGAGGCCCAGGGACGTGGGAGTTCTCCAGATATATCTTTCTAACAGTGGAAAGAAATGCTGAATAGATGAAGATATTATGAAGAAGCTGATGAGAGGGTGTTTTTTTTTGCATATCTTCCTAGTCACATCAGCAGACCAAAATTCTTCTGTAGTTTAGCTCTGAATTTAAAGAACGATCCTTAACATTTGCCTGACACTCAGGATGCATTTCCAATTCTGGTGATGTCAGTGTCAAAACCCTTTACCTTGTTTTTCTTCAGCTGAAGTTTCATATCCCTCACATTTTTTTATTTTTGTTTTTATTTTTTTTTTAACTACATGTTTCTATGTTTTAGGATCTAAGCTGCGATTAGAACAAAAGCGTCTAATTTTAAAAAGAAAAAAAGTGTTTCTAATGAAGGTTTTTTAGTTCCTGACTTTGCTCACCTCTGAAGAGATCAGAATTAGTCAAACTTGAAAATCCACTATCATGTCTTTGGAGATAATCCTGAAAATGACATATTAGAACCTCCTGTTGATTTCTTTAATTGCTGAAAGCACAGTGCATCTGACCGTCCCTACAATTTCTAATTGATTGAATTTGTAGCTGATGGTGTAGTGTATTGTGTACAAGTTTATCTCTGAATTTTGTGTGGATTATGGGACACCATATTATACTTTATTCAATAAAAATAAATGAGTTTCATTCATGAAAATAAGCTTTGCTGGATTAGGTCTGTGAATCCCAACCATGTGGGACTGACAGAATAAATACTAATATTTAATAAATAGATAGTGCACTAAGACTATATTTATTAGTCTTTTGACATTTTTATCTGGCTCTTATAAAGAAGTCTTTGGATCTGAGACAACAACTGGTGCAGGTAAATTTCCTACATTGTGAAAGGATCTGGTATTTAGTTTATGGGAAGCAGGCCTGAGCAGATGTGAAAAGTTCAAATAAAGGAAGGCCAGATTAAATGCACTTCTGTGACTGGAAAATCAAAACAGATGTTATTATTCAACCACAAAAATATCTAGTCTCACTTAAGTAGCATTAGGTGTCTGATCAGTTACTTCTTTTTCTTTTCTTCCTAGTAAAAATAACAAAATCATTATAAAATTATATAGGCTGATAAAATACTTTAAAATATTACCAGTGAACAGAATAATTGGTCTCCTAGCTAAAAAGTAGAGGGAGAACAAAAGTAGCTCTTAGAAGATCAATAGAAATATGAGTAATCTGTTTTAGAAGGGAGGATCAAGAAAGGAAGAGACAGACACTGGAAGAGGAATGAAAGTGAATAGACCCTCTTCTCTGAACCCCTTATGCATATTAGAGAAAGAATGTTTTAAGATGACTGCATTTTACAACTGTGTATAATCTTTTCTGGAGGTGTGCTTGTGTGAGAAAGTTGGTGTTGGCAGAGGATTACAGGTACTGGAGGTCCCCAGTAGCCCTTGGCAACAAGCAAATATTTGCAGAGTGTGAATGCTGGCAAATAGTTTTACAAATTATTTACAATTAAAAGAAAATACAGTCTTGGTTCAGAAATGTGAACAGCAAAGACAACATCTAAAATAGACAGACTAGAACAGGAGAAATGAAATGTCTATCTTTTTCTGTAATGGCCAGATTATGTAGACAATGGAAAGAATCTTTTTCTGGAAAAGATGACATGGTTTGCAGGGACTTATTTGTTGGCTTGATAAGTTTCTGGTATTGATACAGAGCTTTTCTGCCCTTGCTTGCTGGGGTCAGAGGTAAATGAAGAGTAGGTCATGCTGACTTGCTGGGGTTGGCAAGCATGTCAAAACGTGTTGGCTGTTGGCCATTTCTTCCCTGTTCAGAGGGAAATGGAGTATAAGACATTAATATCTCAAGAGTGACAAAACAGAGGACAAAGCTGCAGTTCATTTTTATTGCAATTGTTTGAGCTGCTGCATGTTTGGGAGGATGTTGTGTAACAACAGAATTTTCTCCTGTCTTCACTGTCATTCAGTAATTGATCATTGGTCGCCTTCTCCTTGTCCTCAGCATCGCCAGGTCTGATCTCCCTTGACCTCCAGACTTACCTCTAGGCTACCCTCTACTTTTCAAGAAATGAAATTGCCCTGCACTGCTGATGTGTCTGAATCCCTCCATATGTGTTGTACATGTGAGGTGGAGAATTGAAATGTCTGGGAGACACAAGGTCTTGCCCCAACCCTCCTTCTTTCCTGCAGTATTTCTGTGGAAAAGTCACATAAACCTGCTCTGAAGAGCTGGGCTTGCATGCAGTGCAGAAATAAGAGTGGCATAGCCAAAGGACAGCTATCCTGCCATGTAGCTATGACTAGGAACTTTTCTCAGTGAACTTATAGGTCGTATATTCTCTACCTGCATGTCCCTAGAACTCATTTATGCTGTGCATATTAAGATTACAGGGGAATTAGAATTACCCCTTCTTTAATCTGAAGATTGTTGCAGCTAAGTTGGGTTCTTCCCTGGTTCTAAAGTTGTGTGGCTAGTAGCTGTCAGTGATAGCTGCTCTCAGAATCTAGGTCATTTTAGGGGAAAAAAAAAAAAAAAAAAAAGAAAATATTGTAGCTCCTCAGTCACACAGGTCTCCACTTTTCCCTTTGTTAAAAATTCAGCGATGCCCAGAGGCCACACCTTTTGGAAACGTGAGTGCTTAGCCATACTTCATGCATTTTTTAACCAGTTTTCTCGGGAAGAGTGCAAAACTGAAAAAAACTACTGAGAATGTGATTAAATGTTAACTCTAAAGGTAAAGTCCTGGTTGGCTTTCAGGCAATGTCAGGCTCCTAAAAGCCAAAGCCAATAAGCTTTTAAAGGTCTGAAGTTCCTATTAAAGTCTGTGGTCTAGCAATCTAATTCCAAATGAAATACAGTGTAATTAAGACTTCCAAGACACTTGGGGTTTATTTCTAAGAACTGGTTAAATGACTTGTAGGCAATTTTCAGCAGATTCAAAGGACTTTGATTTTGAAACTGTGAATGCTAGCCATTTCTATCAAGGACCTTAGCATCAGAAAAGAATTCTGATCAGAAAAGAATTCCATCGGAAAAGAAATGCCTTTTGTGCATCAAGACATAGCTAATATGATTGCCTGTTCTCACTTGAAAAGGTCCTTCCCATTCTCAAGGACACTGTTGTTTGGAGATTCCTATGAAGGTGGGAAAAACATGATGTGAGAAAAGGAGAAGGGACCCTTTGTTTTTGCCTTCTTTCCTAATGCTGGTGCTAACTATCTTACTGATGCAAAAGGGTTGCGGAGAACAAAATGTGCAAATAATTTAATAGGGAAAAGAATTGTAAGACAGAAATTCACCAGAGTAAGGACAATAGAATACAAAATGTCATAAAAGATAATAGGCTTATATGAATTGGCATGTGTTAGTGATTATGCAATCGTTCATTTCCCACAGATTTCTTTTTATAGGAAACTTCGGAAAATCCCTAAAGAACTGACCAAGTCATTTAACCACAACAGGTTTCTTTTCAACATGGCTAGGAGTGGGCGATAAATATTTTCACATATTTATGCACTGAAGGTTTGTTTTTTAAGTGCTGGAAGCGATGGTGCAGAACACGACAGGATGGTGGTTCAGAACCATGCCGAATGGGTCCCCCTCCCACTACCCGCTGCGCAGAGATCCACATGGGAACAGGTTTGTGTGATCGGGAGCTTAGAGGTTTGGTCCATGCCTGACTTGACAGGCACTTGGGAACCTGAGGAGAGGGATTTCTGCTCCAGAGAGTGTTTCCAACTGTGTGCTGGATGCAAATCCCTCTGGCTTGCTATGAGCAGCTGAGCTTTCTTTGGTCGCTGGCGAAAGTAGTCATTTGCTTCCTTGCTATCATAGACTATTTAAATACTTGTATTTCTGACAGCAGTTTTCCTTTACCACTGGGCTAAGGAAAACAAGACCTTGATCTGTGTTTCTGAATTTCCTATGATTTTTTCTTTTTCTTTTTTTTTTTTTTTTTTTTTTAAACAGGTTGTTTTCCTTGCAGTCTTCAGAGCAGTTGCTCATAGCTGTGAAATGTCCCTGCTTCTTCAAGATGTGCTGCTAGAGGACTTGCTCCTCACTGGGCTGCCTTATCCCAGGGAGAGCCAACAGCCTCATTATCCACATGTGCGTATCATGTGTTTCAGTCTCTTCTGCTAGAGCATCTCTGACCTGAGCAGCTGCCAGGGAGGTGTGGAGGCTGCTCACCACTTGCAGCTCATTACCCTGCTCTGCTCCCCATCCTGGGGCTGCTCTGCTGATGTTGGCAGCACTTGCCATGGGGATGGGGAATCTGCTCGTTGCATTTTCTCATTGCCTGCATTTATCTACAGGTTCACCTTGTGTCAGTGTCATCCAATCAATACTTTTAACAGTGTGCATTGCACAGGAGCTAGCAGCACACTTTGCTTTGTTCTGCTCAGCCCTGTGAAGCTAGCATGCCCAAGCTGCAGCAGTGGTGACAGCCATCCCTTAAGGAGATGATGGGCAGGTTTACGGTGTTTCTTGGAGCTTGGACTGCTAGCAGCATCAAAAAACAGCATCCTGGCTCAGAGTAGGTAAAATGGGTTTAAGCACACCTGTCTCATAAGAGCCTTCAAGCATAATTTTTCTGGTATCATTCAGATTATCTTAGTTTGGTGTAAAGTGTTATTCTTGCTTCTGTATAAGTAGCAGTATGAAAGGAGAATGGGTGAAAGACTTTGAACTCCAAATGACTTTACAAGACTGAAAAATAAAACCACTTGTAGGATCTGGATCTTCCTCATGGTTTGTCTTTCAAATCCAGAATTCTGATGTCTGAGAGATATCATAAATCAAAACTATCCATCAGGTCATAGACATCTCTGAATATCAAGTATTTAGTATTAATAAAAAGAGAAAGAAAACAACAACAAAAGAAATCTGCTCATTGAATCTTGCAAGTGGTTAAAAATGGTCATTGAGAACATTTGCAAATGTTTACCTTAGCTTAAGTTAGATGGGTGCAATTTCAATTAGGCCATGATTTTTTTTTCCTTTAACTACATTACTAAGTCAGCTATGAATAACAGTGTTTTCAGTTTTAAAATATGTTGAGTCCCTTCTCAGTTTCAGCCCTCTCCTGTCATATTCTGAACTGTAATGTACATATTGGGATAGAAAAAAAAAGGAAGAATGAAGTGATGAAATACAAGGAGAGTTTGATCAGCCCCTTCTCAAAACAGCAACACTTTTGCTAAATCTTTCCCCAACATTAAAACAGGAGCAAAAACAGCCTGACATCCTCTGGGCAGGCTCACCTGATGTCTGCTGGTCATCAACAATTGTTCAGAGTCAAGAGATTTACATGAGTGTTCTTATCTGCAGTATCTGAGCTGATTGTGGTTGCATAAAGTATGCTTAGGAAAAGTGGTCAGCTCCAGTTGGTTCAGGGCACAGCTTCGAAAAGGGGGAATTTCTTGATAGTCACATGATACATTTTAAAAAGTTGTCATCAGTGAAAGTAATCCATGATGATTCTCTCCTTGGTTTAGTTAAAAATAGGTCTTAATTTCAGATCCTTTGGAATCTGTCACTGAGAAATGGTGCTACCCTTTTTCTATTTTATTTTTGCTGCTACCCCTTGTTTTCCCTTGAATTTTTCCATGTTTTGTATGTGTGTTTCTAGTCTCCCATTGGGAGTGCATTGACTCAGTGAGAGCCCCAGTGCTCTGGGGTCTTCAGTAACCTTGTGGATTCAAACACTCTGACTACGGCCTCAAGTTTTTACTCTTACTATTTTCTAACTTCAGCCTTTCATAACATGTCAGTCAGTTTTACTTGGCACATGCCAACACATGCGGAAAATACAGTTCATTCTACCAAGAAGGTTGAGAACGTTGATATTGCAAACTCATTTTAACCCAGATTTAGGATGTCTGTGGCACAGGATACACATTTGTTGGATTGGAGGTGCTAGGCAAAACTGTCCATAGAGCTGGATCCTACATCTTTGCTGCTGAGAGCATATCTAGGCCAAACCAAACTTCAATTCATGTTCAGAGCATCCAAACTTGGGTGTCATTTCTGCAGGTTGTGTTGTATCTTGGTTTAGTAAGCTGCCCCACACGGGCATACGGAAGGAGATGCTTCCAAGTAATCCACTGGTAGAAGCCTGTCTCTCCCTCCTCTCTTACACCACTTCACAGCAACTTTTGTGCATACCCTCACATGACAGGATGAACAGTTTTAAAGTATTTTGCAAATATTTCTGAGATATGTTTTCAGTTAGAAAATACAAACATAAGGCAAAGTCTGAGTTTTAAAATCTGAGTCCATCTTATGCTGCATTAAAATGGACATGAACTGCAGTTAAGTTACTTTTGCAGCAGCATGCTGACTGAACCAGTGAGTGTGACTTGAAAGTGGTGTTAATTTAAGGCAGCATTTTCTGAATAATGTTTATTAACTATATTTTAATGACTTGTCAATTTTCTAAAGCACATGCCAAAGTATTTTAGAAATCACTACATAAACGTAGTTTTAATTCTTTTCCCATATTCACTGGCTGCTACTTACTCATAAAAAAAAAAAAAAAAAATAAAAATTAGAAGGTTCAGATTTAGAGCAACTTATTGATGTTCTAATCTGCAGGTATTTCTCCTCTTAATACAGCCACTAATGTCTAATCTTAGCAACACAATCCCAGTCATTGTGCTTTTTCATTAGAGCTGCAATAGATTGTGTGCCAGGGACTTGAACTCTGGTGAGAAAGCTTTCATATGAAAATGTACTGTGTGCATTAAAGAACAAGTCTAAAAAGAATCTCTTAAGTTCATGCAGAAGTTACAGAGTTCACAATATCAACTCTGGCAGGAACAGCATGCCTTTGAACCTTTGGGCAGTGTGGTAGTCAGGGTTGTCCATGAACAAGAAGTTTGTGTCATTAAAAATTTTCAAGCCTTTTAATTTGTTTCCATTTCTTGGAGAGAGAGAATAAAACATTGGGATTTTCCTTTATTTTTTTCATTTTTTTTTTTTTTCCCCTACAAAATGTTATGGAGAAAGGTTACAGAAACCATCTTCCCTGCTGGATGGTGTCTTCAGTGTAGGCAGCTCAGCACTGGGATTTGAACTTAGACCTCCTGCCAGCTCCAGGAATATTGACCATCAGGCTACAGGTGAATCTGGATTTTCCTGCTATCAAAAGCCTCATCCCAGGCTTAAAGGAAAAAAGAATAAATCTGCCCATGACATTTTTGAGAAACATTTTTTCTTTTTATGAAACATTCAATGCTATTATATTTTTTTGATAAATGGAGCTTTGCTGAGCCTTTTTTTTCTGGAGGTTGCAATGGCCATGTCTGGTCTGAGACCTCAATGCTATGATTAGCCCTTATGTGACTTACTATTCCTGTTCTTGAGGCATATAACAGAGTGGTTTTGGTGCAGAACTCAACAGGAAGAGACTGTCATTGATGTTTCTTTCTTTATGAGATTGGGCGTTGCTGTTGAGCAAAAGGATGTTACTTGGAAATCCTCACCTAGAGGTGAGGAGTGCCTCTGGGGAGCCATCTCCCAGGTGTGGCTGAGCATAGAAGTCTCGATAACTGCCTTATCTTTGGGTTTTCTTTTTAGTTGAACTTTGATTTCCTATATTCCTGCATTGTTTCCATTGTTTCTGTATTTCTGCATCCCAGTGACCATGCATACTGCTCCCAGCCTCCTCAGAGCAGATCCATCTTCCCATAGACCAGCCTTCTGTACCTCTGTGTTTTTTTCCTTGGCCTTTACAGTCTCCTGTTTTTTTCTTTAATTTTTCATTTTACTCATTTCAGGTATTCACTAGTTTTGATCCTTACCAAGGCACTTGGTCTCAGGTAGGGGCACTGAACTTATACTTTGAATTCAGTGGTCATCTGAGCATGGACTTCAGAGACAGTTAAGCTCTTCAGGACAGAAAGGGTGAACATAGAACAGAATCAGCCTTGATATAATATTGTGAACCTCTTAAGCCTAATCCTCCACTTTCTGTTTTTCTGCTAGGACCTACAGCCCATTGTGTAAAGAATTTAGGGTGTGGGGGACATTTAAAAAGATCAGCTTTACTTTCCAGAGTAGACTTCAAAGAAAAGCTCACTTTTGCCACTGTTTTTTGTCTTACTTCTATTCCTTTTGCTGGGTTTTCTTTGTTTGGGTTTTTATCTTTTCCTTCTGTCCTTTTTTTTTTTTTTTTTTTTTTTTTTTTCCCTAGGCCACCATACTAATTTTTGCCCACTTTTAATTTCTCTATTAACTTTAATTAGGCTCATGGGCTTGATCGCCAGTGGGTTTTCCCCAAGCTTCCACAGCAATGCTTTCCATCAGCAGCAGACTTGTAAGGGAGTTTTGTTAAGCTGCAGATAGGAGCCTAATGTTAACAGATCTGGAGTGCTTCATTGCTAAATGTTGTTTATATCTGATGAAATTGCTAGGAAGCATTATATGTTTAATTATTGTTAAGAAGGCAGGCTCAAGACCCCCTGATCAGTAGGATATCAGAGTACAAATGAGGGAAGAGGGACGTGGTGCTAACCAGGGGAATGATTCATAGCTCTGAAGTTAACCAAATGCTTGTATATCTTGGGGAAGAAGCTCTGCATCTTCCAACTGCCTTTTCTGTAGAAGATACAAGGCAGGGTAAAAAAAAAAAAAAAAAAAAAAAAAGAAAAAAAAAATCCATGGATTAATTCTGGAGAATCTTAGCTCATGTGAAGTTCAGCACAAGGAAGGAAGATTGGCACACACCTTTTGGGCATTTTGTACATGGTTTTTCTGAGCAGGTTCTTACAGTGTAAGTTTTTCCCATATCAGACGTGAAATAGCATAAAATACGAGCTATTGGTGTGAATGGCAATTTTTGTAGCCTTTGCTTTGTGATCATTTGCATATTCAGAATCTGCCTTGGGTTTTTTTGGCATTTTTTTCACTTCTTCTTTTAAAACTACATTTACCTGAAGAAGGGCTTAGTTTTGAGTGCACAAAATAAGTATTTTTTTCTTCAGTTGACTATAATCCGACCAGAAGAATTAACACTTAGAACAGAAAACCTTCTTTAGGTCCTACAGGGCATGAGAACATCTCAGGTACTGGCTGCTGGTTTAATAAAAAGATAGGATTTCCATTTACTTCAGGCAGGCTTAATGTATTGTTCTTGTAGTAAGACAGTCAGAATGAGTCAGGAGCCAAAGAATACACTTTATAGACACAAATAATCGTAAATTCAGAATGTCACCTTTAGGCAGAGGCATTTTTATTATTGTTAGTGGAGCTGCTGAGTAGGTTTGATGTTTTATTCTCCTGAGTACTAAATGTTCCAGAGTACCACAGCCCTATCTTTATCAGGCTTACAAGGAGGGAGCACAGCCAAACTTGCTTCCTATACTTCTCTATGATTGATAGCAGATGGCATGCTTTAAAATAAACCTATCCATTAGCAGTCCTCAGTGTTTTTACTCAAGGCATTTACAACTGTCTCAACTAGAAAACACATTCGCTCCATAAGCTAGTTTCAGTCTGCAACAGCTGTACAGGTGCAAATCTTTCATTAACTCTTAAACCTTGGTGAAATAAATACTGCACTGTATTTTATTTTTAGTGAAGAGGCTGTTCTTCAGGAGAGTGGAGGATTGCATTCTCCCCTTGCATGAGGCAGAGGCTTATGTTAATAAAATAATTTTTTTTTTTTTTTTTTCCTCCTAGCCCCTGTAAATTTTTAGGATGTTATACTGCCAGGAGATAAATCTCTCTGTTTGTAGGTTAATACTCTAAATGGTCGAGCGGCGATACTGAAGGAACCATAACTTGGGGCTGGGATTCCTGGGTGATGGCAGCCAGCTCCTTTCCCTGTAGCCCAGAGTGGCAACACTGGCTGTAGCACAAGGGAGGAGAGTCTGTATGTGTCCCCCACCTCTGTCTCACACTGAGGGTATTTTTCTCTCCATTTTATTGCAGAGATGCAGGCACACTCTTACATGCCCGCACACATACACATATCCAATCTGATTTTGAACTCATTGTTGGCAGGATGTTTCTTAAAAAAATTGCTAAAATCTGTCCTGCATTCCAGTTATTTTGCCTAGGTTTCTATGCAATACTTATAAACGATGTTAACATTAACCTGTCAGTCCTTTCAATACAATGAACTCCTAAGCACCTCCCCAAACATTAGTACACTATCAGCTGAACCTTAAAATCTTAGCAGCAAATCTTTAACATTAGCATTTAGCACTAATATTAGAAAAGATCTTAAAATATTAGAGCCAGATAAAACAGTATTAAGAGAGGTATAGAAAAACAGTATTAAGAGAGGTATAGAAGTCATTAAGCAGCATAACTGTCAATGACTAAATGGATGCTGAAACTTTAACATGCAAACTAGTGCAGATGATAGGAACTTCACAGAGACAAGAGGATCCTTTCATTTAAAAGGAGGTTGGAGAGAGGAAGGTTAGGGATTTGAAGCTGGTAAATAAAACAGCACAGTAGGAAAAGTTACATAGAATGTGCCATCTTGTTAGTGGCAATCACATCCTATGTTATTTCTCTTAAGCTAAAAAGATAAAACAAGAAGACAGGCAATATTCTGTCACAAATAAATAGAAATTGGGGCATCTTTTTATATAAATGCAGAGAAGCAGAGGAAAAATACAAATGTGCTCTCAGTCCATGTAGGGTAATGGAGGTGTTAAAATGACTTAGCATGATGGGCTACAGCTCTCATGCCCTTTTTATGACAACACAAAGTTGGGGAAACTTCAGCTTCATACCATGGAGGTGAGGTTGCTGCCAACCTGGGGAGCAGCACTGTAGTGGGGTAGCTGCTGAGAAGGGCCTGGCTCTGAGGTGGCAGTGGGGATGAGCCCCCACTACAGCTCATGTCAGATCTTCCCTGTAAGCACCTGGAAGACTTGGTGCTAAATGAAATGGGGTGGGGGAAATAAGGCCAGCTGTAGACATAAGAAGTTTAAGAGCATCAGTACTTGCTTCTAGCTAATCTTTCTTGATGGCTGCTGTAAGCAGGCAAGGCTAGTCACTCCGGTTAATTATTCAAACTCACACACCAGTTTCAGAGCTGAGTGGTATAAGAGGACGTGTAGTGTCCCCATTTCTCAGCCTGGCTAGAGGAAAGGAACGAGAGGGGGGTTTCCTTTTCCATCACTGGGCAATGCCCCATTTTTCATGTGGGAAAGGTGAGCCTGGGAGGGGCCTGTAGCTGATCCCAGTCTAAGGCCACCCTGGCACTGTGAAACTTTACTTATTTCTGAAGGTTCTGATGAGCTGAATACAGGAAAGACTTCTGCAAAGTCATGTTCTATCTTAAAACAATGAGTGTGATTACATTTTTAGGGAATCAGGACTGCATTCTAGCATGTAGATTAATAATCCAAAAGATATGGGGTTACATACATTAGTACTTCATCACATGAGGAAACAGAGGGAAGGGCATACACCCTAAGTTCCTCATCATTCCAAATTTGTCCTCAGGCTGCCCAGACACCACAGTTTCAAGATTCTGTGTATTTTCCTTATTTAATATTGACATTAAGGTGCAGAATAGAAAAGGTTTGGCAGTGGAGTTCAGATATGTATTCTTTCTGTTGCTTGATGCCCCAATGAGGTTGTCAAGGAATTTTAGTACATCACAAGGTATGGTATATATACAAGAAAAATACAAAAATATTAACAGAAAAAGATATACTCTAATAGGGTCTCTTGGATCTGATCAAGACAACCCTTGATACTGCATTGGTATTTGCAATAGGTGTCTGTCTATGCCCTGTCTTTATACCTGCCATTATATCATCTTTTAGTTTCATTACAGCAAATAGCATATATTTCATAATAGCTTTTGGAATTGCTGATATGTTTTTTTGTGCTAGATTGGCTTTTTGTTTGGTGTCCAGCTCATACCCACACAGACAGGTCCTGTAGCTCAAAGGAGGAAGTCTAAACCACTTGTTAAATTGGCTACTCTGCTGCTTTTGGTCTGATTGCATCTATTCCCAACGTGATTAGGAGCTTTCTGAAGAAACAGAAGTAGCTTTGCATAAAACAGCTTCCACAATATTCAGAATCTGATGTGTTTGACTGCCACTGACTTCACTCTTGCTATTTCTAGGAGTTAAGGCACACAGGTCCCTAAATATCTACAGACATTGACCCCTATGTTCCTCCTGAAAGGCAGGGAAATATTTTTTAATTTAAATGCAAGTCATGTTCACTTTCAAAGTTAAGCATATCCTTAAGCACTGTGTGAGCTGGGGACCAAAGAACAGAGTTTATAGTGATACCACAGGTTACTGAAAATTATGTAGGACTTTTGTAGTAGTGGTTTCATTTAGTGAAGAAATAAGAAAAATACTTTTATTGTCCCTCCAACTCTTTATTTATTAATGACCTAGAAAGATGTGATGTTATTATTAAGAAACCAAAAAATTTTGCTTGGACACAATCCAGCAGACTCAGAACTTGTGTTGCTCTTTAATAGCCTCTTTTTTTTGAACTAAGGAATAAGTCCCAGTCCCATCTCTGAGCTGGTAAGTGTTGGAGGGTAGCCAAGGGGGACAAGGAAGGGGAGGGTATAGAGGGTCTATGCTTAATCCCCAGTAGATTTTGGCATTCCTTGAATTAAGATGGATTTCTGATCCTGGTCTCCATGCCATTCATAGGAGTGTTGGCAGTAGTAAATTTGTGCCTCCTGCTTCCTTGCCAAAACTAAACTCAACTAAAATAAATCGCATTTTAGGAAGCTAATTATACAGCCAAATAACTGAAAGGTATTGAAAAAGCTTTGTATGCCTAACATTAAATGAATTTAAGCTGGCAGAAAGGAACACTTACACTAAAAATACAGTAACATAGCAAAACTGTAAGCAAAAATTAAACAAAAATGCAACATCAAGCATAGGAAATGGGTTCAGACTTATTACAGAACTAATACCCTGTGCATCCATTGCACACGGATTTTCACAATTCAAATCTGTTCTGAATGAAATTTGCTGTTTTATCATTTTATTGTATTTCTTGGAAAACTAAAATCTCAGTATACATTCCCCCTCAGTTGTGTTACCAAAGGTGCGTATATATAAGCCCCCTCAATGTTCTCTCTGCTTTAAGAGGAGAACAGCTCTAGGCTGAAAAATCAGGTACAACCTAAACAGAAGCAATCCATTAAGAGAAGGGGGGAAAAACAAAAATACAACATTGGGAGTGGATTTTAAAAGTTTCCTGATGGATCAGCGTCTTTGAGATTAAACATTCCCATATGAAAGTTGACATTTTAAAATGTAAGTCTTATGAAAGATAAGAAGGAAATGGTGAGAAATGAAACCTTAAATATTTTGAAGCATGGCTTCCTGTATTATGTGGCAGTTGGCAAAACTTTCAGGGGAAAGATGCACTCCTCAAAATCCACACAGTGTTGTGCATGCATTAAAGTTTCCTCCTGTTGCTTACTAGTTTCATGTTCAAAATCTTCCACACCTTTGGAGTAGAGATGCAGCATCTCTTCAACTTTGCTTTTAATCTCACAGACAGATGTTTTAGATCAGTCGCTCAAAACAGAACAGTTTAGCAGTCAGAAAACACTGTCAGAAAAGATTTGTTGTAAGGAAGATGAAACCGTGAAATAAAATTGAACTTTTATCCCCATTTGGATGGGAACCATGCTTGGCTGGGGATCCCAAGGGGTTGAACACAGTGGCCTATCATGTGTTGAAAAAACAAACAGATGACAGTACTCTGCAGTAATCAAGCAGGCACTGCTTCTGAGAAATAGTGTGATTACTATTGTTCGGTACTGCAGGACCTAAAAAAAGATAATTATTGAAGAAAGGAAGGTGGCCTCATGACTGCGGTGAGGGAAGACGGGACAAAGCTCTTGCCAATGGCCTTGAGTTGTACCAGCTCTGGAGAACCCATGGTGTGTTCTTGTGGTAAAGGTGTGTCATACAAAAGTGTTAGCAGAGCAGCTGGACTTTATTTTCCAGCATTGCTCAGAATCAGGAATGATTAACACAAGAGTGATGGTGGGTGTTTAGTATTTCCTAACTGCAAGAGCTCTTTTAGTGGAACATGTTCTTTTTATTTCTGAAAAGCCGATGCAAATAAGGCAATGTTGCTCACGGTAATACTCATGAATGACAATGAAAAACATCCAGCTGGCAAACCAGAGGTGGCTGTTTAAAGCACCCAGGGGATAAAACCCAAACCTCCCAGTCCAACTCAGCATCTTTCTGTCTCCCTATAGGTATTTTACAACAGAAGTATTAAAATGTACTTTTTCCCAGAAGGCTTTATTTTGTTTTCTGTACCATGGTGGCCTCTTCATATGTTGTGCTGGAGTTCTGCTTGGTCTAGCCATACTGCAACACCATATCACAAAGCCATATCTTCTTTGAAATGGCAAATGTTCCTATCAAGGAACGTGCCTCTGCACCACTTCCACTTCTTTGTCTTGCTCATCTGTGTTTAGGCACACCATGTGCTTTTCACTTGCTTTGTACTTTGTTTTGGGAGGTTTTGCAGAGCGATATCTTCCCCTGTTTGTCTCCTTCCGTTTCCTCCATGCTGGATGAGTTTGCATTGTGTAGTGTTTTCCTCTTCATTTATTGCAAACAAATCTGGTCTCTGCCATTTGTTTACTCTTATACTCTGTCTTTATGCCTTGGTATGCATTTTTAATTAGATGTGCTTCAGTTCTTTCATTGCTTGTTAACACTTTCTTATGGTAGAGTCTCTACCAGCCCTGCAAGCATTCTCTGTGCTTAGGAAATTAGGATTCGTTTCTTAGGATTATCATTTGATACAGAGACTCACTGCTTAGCTGGCCTGTCTGCTGGGTCCCTACACTTTCATTGTGGACTTTAAAGGTTATTACCCTACACATCTGAGATAATCCAAGTGCACTTGCTTACAAGTATTCTGCATACAGAGAAAATAGTGTTCTTGTTATGTGTCTGGGCTGTTTCCGGTCTTCAGCAGCTCCAGTTTGGATGCCTGACATAGAGAAGTCCTGGACAAAGCCCACAGTGTGTGCAGATCAACTGCCTGCATTGTGAAAAGTTCTTCTGCACATGCAGAGCAGGTCCCAGAGATCAGGAATGCGCCGAGTTAGCTGTGAATGTCCCGTGAATGGAGAATGGATGTGTCTGGGGGAGAATACTTGAGTCCTGAACACATGACAGCTTTCAAAAAAAGCATCCTTCCTGAGTGCCAGTATTGTTTGACGATGAAATTACTCTTTTTTTCTTTTTCTTTTTCCTTTAAATAGTGTGAGCCCTTTTGAGTTTCCACTGTTTTCTTCTACCTCTCCATCTGACTCATGCCACAGGCAAGGGACTTTACCCTTTACAGCTTCAGTTCTATGCCATCAGCTTTCTGGAGATGATCTGGGAACTGGAGTGGGAAAACTTGACCCCACTCCACCTTTTTCTTCCAGTTTTCCCACCCTGCTGTAGCACTTGCCTTGTACTTGCTCACCTGTGTTGCCAGAACGTGTGTGTTCTCCAGGATTTCCTACACTGTGAGGGCTTGCAAGGCTCTTTCCATCCCAGTCTTCCCTGACCTTGTACTCTAGCTGGGGGCAAAAGGCAAGGTTGCCAAAGGTCACTAACCACTTCAGCATGTACAGCAATTAATATCTGCTGGAGCCAGTGCCTAGATTTGCTCCCTCTCCCTTGCCAGTGCTATATTTCACAGTGAGGAGCCAAGAAACCTTTATCTTTCCTTCCAAGAAGACAGGGGAGGAAAAAAAAAAAGGAAAAAGTCTTCTCTATATACTTACTCCCACCAGGAGGGCATTGTGTTTGGCCTCAGCTCCACTTTTTGTTATAAATTTGCATGGTGTGACGTTTGCTTTGGCTGGTGTGGTGGTGGTGTAGCGGCTGGCATGCCAGCACCGAGCAGGCTCCTTCGCCACAGGGTGGGTCAGGGTAGGGTTCTCCCGGCACCCGGCATGTGGAGTGGAGTTGCTTGGTCTCTGGAAGACTTCAGGAGATGAAGCACTCTCCTCAAGGATTTGCGGTGCTTGGATGCTGAGGGCTGTGTTTTGCACTCAAATGGCAGTATTTCAGGGCATGCTGGCGGCAGGAGCAGAGTGCTCACACTGAGCCTGCGAAAAAGCACCACTCCATGGAGCAACTTCACATTGGCAGGGAGATGAAGTGTGCAGACTAATAGGTCATTTCCACTTTAATTTCTACTCTAAAATGACTCTTTGTTACTGTTCTCAGACTCAACGCCAACTGTCACTTACGCCACACACCAGATCTTTGTTTCTTTTCTGCCCTTCTTTTTGAGGAGAAGCCTTTAAAGCAAACAAACGCAAAACTGTGAGAAACCGAGGGAAGATATGGACTGGCCCACTCGTTAGTGCTGGAATGTAGAAACCATGAAGACATATTTTTATTACCAATTCTGGAAAGCACAGTCACTGAGTGGGATGGAATACAATTTATACTACGTTCAGTAGTTGAAAAAAAAGAAAAACAACCCTCTAAAGATGGGTGTAACCCTGGGCTGTGGTACAACTGGCCTTTCAGCCCCCACTTGAGATTGTCCATCCCAAGGGGAAATTGTGGTTTGGAATAAGAACATGCATTTAATTTCACTCAGAGAACTTATTGGAGTTGGCACTTCAAGAAAGAGTCTGAACTATATTTTTTGTCATGATTAGTGGCCCCCTAACACTACGTTTGATTATGTTGGAAGTGGAAAAGTTAAATTCTTATAAAATGATGATTTACAATCCATGATTATCCAGGTAGGGTGCATGGATTGCGCCAGCTTGGTCATCGGACTCCAATCTCCTCCTAGTTCATTGCTGTGAGAAAATAAAACTAAAATGTAAAAAAGCTGAAAACACAGCCTCTGATTGCTCAGGGAATTTTGTCAGTCATACATTATCTTTCTTAGTAGCTTCAGTTATTTTGTCTCCACTAAAACCCAAAGCAAAATATTGCCCTGACACTTTCCCCTTGAGTTTGGATTTCCAGCAGCCAAAATTTATTTTTATCTCATCTTGTCTTTTCCCCTATGGTTATGCAAATCCTTGGAATATAGGGGCAAGGGGAAGAGCTAATTTTAAAGTAAGTAAATTCCAGTGGGAGGTTTCTTCAATTGCTCTGAGCAGGACAATCCTGGGTGCTGCTGTAGAGATGCGGCTACCTCTAAATAGCTCAGGGGTAGATGCCAAGTTGGGGAGGTTGAATATTTTCCACGGAACTTTGACCACAGGACTGAAGTCCCTTGCCTTAATGCTCTGCTAAGCTACTTTGAAAGCATAAAGCTGTGTCTTAGGAAATACACGTTAAGGAAACGTTTCCCCATACAACCAGTCACGAAGTAAAACCTCTGTGTGCAAAGGGTTTAGTGGTGGGTGAAGGGTGCTCATGAGAAATATCTTGGAGAAAATATGAGGCATCAGCCTTTCATTGCTTCTCCCAGCAATCTTTTGCTGTTTTAGTTAGTTCTTGCTGTATTTGGATGCTGGTTTTGTTTTGTTTTTTTTTTTTTTTTTTTCATTCTCCCTTTTTCATTTTCCTTTTTATCCCTGGCCAGGAATCATTTAGAAAGAGTATATAGATTTCTTTGTCAAATTTATCTAGTTTCTCCCCTCTGCCTGCATCTCTGCCCTGATACATCAACTTATCCTAAACCTATGCTTAACTCTCATGAACAGTAGTAGATACTCAGTGCATTCCCAGGCTCAAAAAACATCAGGAATAACACTGGAATGTGCTTTGTGAACAAACATGAGTGTGCCTGTGTGTGTGTAAGAGCCCTGGCTGCAGGCTGCTCTGCATGTTTTACAAACAAACGTTGAAGATAATAAGAGTATATGGTGTGTGTAACAGCTTCCTACCAATGCTGCACTTTTTCTCAGTGTGCTGGTGCTGAATTAGTCAATGCAATTTGTGGTCAATGTTTGGAATCACATTCAGCTCCTGTTTGCTCTTCCTTTGAGTACCATTTCAATGCTCATTACTGTAAGAAATTAAACATAGTAATCTTCTGTGGGGCCTAGTTTCTGTATCCAGCAAAACACATAAGCTTCTCCCTGTATGATGTGTCAAGGGGCTGTAAGTGAATCTTTAAATGCTGCTTAGACTAGGATGAGTTTAAATATCCATTTAGGCTTTTCTGTGTTTTGGGGATGGAGAAATGAAGATATGAAAATTTGTGAAAATAAAGTCATTTAGGTGTAAGGTCCCAGTTTTGAAAAACTTGGCAGATAAAATACATGCAGTAAGGATACTTGTGGTTGTACAAGATAGCAAAATTCACAAGTCATTTGGATTAACCTCTTGAGTTACTGCAGGGGTATATATTCTTCACAGTCATGTAGCCTAATGAAGCTGTATATGAATTTATGTTCCAGTCTCACAACCTAATAAACCTACACAGTTTAAAATGCCTGACAAGGGCTGCAGGGTTTGGAACATAAATTCTGTCTCCTCCTTCCATGAAGCACCATATGCATGCCTGACCCTCCTTGCAAAGAGCAGAGTATGTCCCAAGTCAGTCTGCAAATGAACTACAGATCTGAATGCCAGAATAAGTAGAATAAATTATTTGATTCAAATATGCATTCTAATGGTCTCAACCTAGACACTCTTTTTCAAATGTTGAGTTCATTTGCAAACTCTCTGGATGCAAAGTTTTTGTTCAAAATTTTGGACTCCTTGTGATCTGGCTAGAAATTAGAGCACATCAAGCCTTGTACGCAATCGGGATTGCTGAGGACTGCTGCTAGCAGTGTCTTTGTTAAATTCCAGCTAGACCAAACTCCTTCCTTGCTGCTCAAGCACTGAGCTCACTGGTCTTATGACTATGTGTGCAGTCTGAATTGATTTCTAAGCCCAGCTGAGGGAAAGAGTTAAGGCTGTTCTCCCCTTCTAGTTGGCAGAAAGTTTGCAGTTTAAAATTACATACTGACTCTGGTGTAGAGACACAAGAAATTATAGAGCAGACACTGTCCAGGACAACATATAATTTAAAATGTACTAAAGAATGTATACCACATGGCAAAGTAAGTGAAGTGCTTCTTCAAATATAAGTGTTTTGCATAGAAAGGCTGCAATTATCCACTCCTAGGGAAATGTTTGCATTCATTCTAAATCAATATTTACTATTCATCTCTTGTGTTCAACAAAACACGGATTTAACATTTTTTTTGTTTTAATGAGATACTAAGACTACAATAATACTACAAAGTAATTGTCTTGATACAAAATATCACTAAATTGTGTTGCTATTTTGGGAGCAAACAGTTTTTAAAAGGAGGGGTATCCCTGTTTGTGAAATGTTACTGCAGTAACACACAATTCAAACTCAGCCAAGCAGGGAGACTCACCAGCTTCAAAGAAACGTTAAGCCGTCACTCTGCTAAGGCCCTTAACTAGGATCATTCGGGTGAGTCCTCTGTCTCCCCCCCCCCCGAAAGTATCAACCTCATTATAATGATTCCTCTTCAGCTGGTGTGTTGAGCATCAACAACAATGCAATTTCTTCTGGTTTTAAGCTTGTTTCCATCCCCCATGCCACCCCCAGCCCCTT
>JANRGW010023594.1:29429-44153 GCA_024733675.1 Psilopsiagon aymara
CTTCCCCACCCCTCCCTCCAAGTGACTTTCAGCTAGGCAGGAGGAGCTAAGAGCAGGTGGTAATTGGGCTGCACACTGTTTCAAACCTGTGTTGATGTAATGGAGCCACCTAAAGTTCCTCCTCTGGAGAAAATTTGGGGGGCGGGGGGTGGTGGGAGATGGGGTATTTCAGGATGATAGAAGAGCTCTGTCATTACAAGGAACTAATCTACTTTTTAAAAATTTGATGTGGTACTTGGGGAGAGCATAGCTAAGGAAAACCTCATAAAATCACATAGGGGAGATGAGTCCTTCCTGCAGCAGGATCCTGGTGAAACAAGAGCATCTGAGAAATTTCAGGCTCATTGGGAGGAACGGCAGTTTTAATTGTAGTCTGTGCTGCTGCTATACTATGGTTAGGAGGATATCCTTGCATCAAGGATCCTTCTATTTGAATTTACCTGGCATGCCTTAAAAGGTATTTCTCAAATTTCAAAAAAAAAAAAAAAAAACCCTCAATGCAAACCCCAACAAGCATGGATTTTTTTTGGCACTGATGTGCCTCCATGTGAATAAAATCATATAACTGGAAACACTTTAGTTGGAAAATCCCTTAAAATCCTTTTTTTTTTTCATCTTTGTTTTATTCTTATGTGCTGCTCATCATATTCCAGGCTCTGATCCACCCTTCCCAATACTAACTGCTTCCATTTCTACTGCTAAAATTCATGGTACAGACATAGGCTCTTGAGTGAATTTCAGTCTCATGCTCAAGCAGATAGTCCTGTATTTTTTCCTGTGAGTCTGAAATCATTCTTATTCTCCTAGAAAATCATGCACATAAATAGGCAAATAGCCCTGAAAGAAAAGCAGTCTCTTTCCCTACCAAATGTTATAGCAACTGGTGTATTAATTCTCCAGATATCATCCTTGGTGTGCTGGGTGACAAAAGTCTGAATACTGCCTAACCATTCAGCTGCAATCCAGGAAAAAGCAGAAGATTAAGAGCAAGTTCCTAAAGTCTGTAAAATCAATGGGACCTGAAAAGGGAACTGAAGTGTACCAGAAGGGACCTCTTTAGGGTCATTAGAAAAAACAGAAACTGGTTATGAACGGAGCTTTTACCCAAAGAACTGGAGTGGGCCAGCAAAACCATTATGCTGCACTCCAGCTAAATGCATAATATTTGGGGTCATTTTCTACACAGCCCATAAAGGATAACGAGGATGGCTTTGGTAGCTTTTCAGGAAAGCTGCTCTTGTCAGTGCTCACAAAAACATAATGTGAGCATGCTCTCTCAGAACTTACTGTGGTGGCCGTACATAGTAAAGGAAAGACGGTAAACCAATACTCTGCATTTCACCACTGTAATATGCCCTATCTATTATGCATGAGAGAAATTGCATTGACCTAACAATATGATGCAAATAGAAGTGGCAACGAAGCTTGGTGATATGCCTGTCAGTTTGGTATTTCACCTTACTGCGATGCAGGATGTGAGGAGAGTTGGCAATGTTGGGTGATGCTGCATGAGAAATAATGTTTTGACCTAAAGCTGATTGAAATCAATCACCATAAGCGAAGTTTGGATTGCAACCTAATAGTTTTCTATTCAGTTTCTACAATGGGAAAGAAACCTTCTAAAAGTGCAAAACATGGTAGTTGGAATTGGGGTGTTTGTTCTCCTCCTGTCTCTGAACCTGATCCTCTGTACACTTTTGGGCGAGTCACAGCTTTGTTATAATTAATTTAAACAAAGACTACAATTTGAGTATCTTACTGGTGTACTCTAAGAATGATTTTTAAAAAAAAGTTTGAGATGCTAGTGGGATGGTGTTTTAGATGTTCAGGCTCTTACTGGTCACCTTAAAAGTAGGGAGCTGGCTCTGTTTTGCTTTTAGACTACGGAGTAGTTCTGTTGGAGAAAATGTTGAATACCTTTCAAAATTAAACTTAAGTTCTTTGTATTTCAGAGGAAATAAACATTTTTTCTTGAAAGAGACATTCACAGGGATGAATTAAATGTGAGTCAGACTAAAACTGGGAAGGCCAATTGTGAAACGTTTGTGTCATTGCTCTGTGATTCCAGCTATCTTCAATTAGCAGAAAAAATGTAGAAAATTCAGGTGGAAGGAATGCACAGAAACTGAAGTCAAAGAAAAATATTCTTTGTGGCCTTGGCAAAGTGAGTTTTCTAAGCTGAAGTAGCTTTTAAGCAATTAGTATCTGCTGTGTACAATTAAAGAGTGGCACGTAGCCCCAGATGGAGGGCTCTAAGAGTTAGTGGCCATCTGGATTTTGCTCTTTATCAAGGTTATGCTCTGTTCTGATTTTCACCTGGCCTAAGAGACATCACTCCCTCTGCCCTACACTGCACAATCATCCCTGAGTCATTGGTGGGAAAAACAATGAGACAGTTCAGCTCTCAGGTCCAAAGTTTTCTGAAGTCAACAGATAGATTGTTACTGAAGAAGTTGACCTCTGAGTGGCTAAGTTGGAAGAACTGCTTTAACTCATACACGCTCTGCCTGAGCCAGCATGCAGTGAGATTCACAATAAAGCAGTTTCCTAATGATAATGTATAAAATAAAGAGGCTATAATTTTCCAGCACAAATGAATCCAAATTAATGCTTTTTCTTCCTACATTTTGTAGGGATTCGTTATATGTATGAAGACAGGCTGAGAAAGTTGGGGCATATAAGGGAAAAAATCTCTGCTGTTAGGGTGGTGAGGCACTGGAATGGGTTGCCCAGGGAAGTTGTGAATGCTCTATCCCTGGCAGTGTTCAAGGCCAGGTTGGACAGACCCTTGGGTGGCATGGTTTAGTGGGAGGTGTCCCTGCACACGGCAGGGGGGTTGGAACTGGATGATCTTAAGGTCCTTTCCAACCCTAACTATTCTATGATTCTATGATGTATTGCCCCCAGTTTTCCAAACCGAAGTTACTCAAAGAAAATCCACTTTAGAGCTGTTGGTGGCTTGACATGCAGTAGTCTCTGTTGGGATATATGGCTTGGGAGCCTTAACATCTGAAATTACACATAGAAAATCAGCTCTTAAAGGGAGAATTTTGTCAATAGGCTTTTGTATTTTTTAAAAAATGCAACTAAGTTTTCCTTAGAACTGATAGCAGGTATCAGACCCAACTACAGAGCCTTAATTCTTGGAGTAATGTAGTTTTAGAAGTGGAACTATAGTTCGTGAAATTCAAAGAATAAGAATCAGAACCAACTGACAGTTTCTGACTACTCTGTAGCTAAAAATGGGCCAACCTCATTTAGTCTATTTTAAAAATGTGTATCCATACTGCTTGTATGCCAAGTTCAGCATGATGGAAATGAAGATGGTTGAGGTATAAACCCTTGGAAAACAGGATTTATAATGGAAACAGTAATTGACTCTTAACTACCGCATCAAAAATACAATACTATAATACAAAGCCTAGCTCTTGGGATCCCAGCTCCACTTCTAACCTCAGGTTGGCAGACAAACACCTCACCACAAAGCTAACTAATGTTTATAGGTTTGGGTTTTTTGTTATTTTCTTTTTTCTTGCAAAAGGAACATGGCAAACGAGAAGAAATTATAGAAGCAAAGCAAAGCTAGCCAACAGTTCAAAAGTTCTCTCTTGTAAGTTTTTGATGTTTTTCCCAGTCACTGGTTCTATTTTGGCTGATTATTCAGCTTTTATTACGAAGTTTAAATCATAACTGAGACTTCATCTCAGCTTTACAAATACTTGTCTATTTCTCCAAAGGTTAGAGATGTGAATGGAGAAGACAATAAAAACTAATATCTTTATAGATGTTGACTTTCCCTACACTGCATGACTGTAACAGAGAAGAGAGGCAAAATAATCTGAAGTGGAGCAAAGCAAATCTTCAGTTGACCTCATTAAAAATGCTTAAAAAAGACTGCCTAGTCTGAACTGGGGTTTTACTTTTGTTACCAGTTACAGTTGTCATGACATCTTGAATTTTGGTTTATATGGAAAGTACCAGTCCAATTTGAAATTCTCATTAAAGGTTGTGAAAAGGGGAAGATCAAGAAGTTCATTAGGGAAGAAGTAGCACTCAGCCACGGTCAATAGATCCATGTGTGGACATGTGAAACAAGACTGAATAGTATGAGATCTGCATACTGTGAGATCTGCTTGAGGTACTTTAAAAATTCTTACTTCTCTGTGCATTGGTAATTTATCAGTTTCATATTTTTGGAGGTACTGAAGAGAAGTAGAGGGCGCAGAAGAAACATTTTCTGTCTGTAAATAAGTTTAGTTCAGCTACACATTAATAAAAGAATTGCAATCACTTTGCTTCTCTTTAGGTATTGAAGATGATATGTAGACTTAAGCTTAGATCTCAACAAACATGCACCTTCACATCTGTGGGCATCTCTTGTTGCACTCATCTCCCAGTAGTAACTGTAACAGTAGTTGCAACCATACCAGCCAGATGCACAGTTTGAGCAACTCAAAGCCCTGATGGTGACTGCTATTAGCCAATGTACACATACTCAAAACAGAGAAAAGAGGTCATGTATATTGCAACAGTATAACTTACATATTCTGAAGCAAATTTCCCAGTAATCATCCCATGGGAACATTTTTTTTCTTACCTTTCACTATTGAACACCTTTAATTGCAATCTGTCCTGTTGATGTTAGTGTAAAGAGGATCTGGGACCTAACACAGAACACTGTTGTTACAAGTCTTTTTCCTGGAAAGGAGACAATTTACCTTTACTGGCATCCACTTCTTCACTCAAAGACCCTTCCTTTGAAAATGATTGGGCAATTGACAGTGCAAATACCAAATAAAGATTCAAAGAGCTGGCTCTTTATGATGAGTGATTTATGATTTATACCTTATATGAGCTATGTATTTCTATTTCGATTTTGAAAAACACGCCAGGAAAAGCAACAATAGCTTAGTAAAATATGTATACAGTTGTGGAATGTTAGTACAGTCTTTGGCAAAGGATCAAATAATGATAAAGTGCAATTCTGTAGGGATATTAACATTTTTGAAGCAATCAAATTTGAAATAAATCTGAGAATGTATGCTTAAATTATGGAAAACAAAACAAAACAAAAACAACCAAAAACCAAAACCAACTTGAATGTGCATTTTGTGGCTAATTGCTCCCTGTTGTTTTAGGCACTTGTCCTGCTTTACTACAATTTTTGAGGAGGAAAAACCTGAATGAAGCACAAGCTATATTTCAAGTCCTATTTTAGGAGGTTTGCAGTCGTGGATTTCCCTATTTTTCTTATCACTTTTCTTCAATTTGCATTTTTAAGAGTATTATCCAATTTGGCTTGGCATGGTTCACGTGCACAGTTGCAACCTTTTCCATGACCTAAAAGTCAGTGCCACTCTGTGGGTTGGCAGTTTGCAAATAAAACATACGCTTAATGAAGTGTGGAAGCTCCTGTTCTTTTCCTTCCTCAGGAGATGTGCCTTAATCTCTGGCTCAGAGCCTTTTCAAATGCTGCAGTAAAGAACTGGCAAGCTCAATGCTGCTAATGGATCGAAATATCTACCAGGTTGTTCATTTTTTGATTTTTTTTCCCCCAAAAATACTGCAACAACTAAAGTATCACTCCAGTCCTCTGTCTTTTACAATAATTGGCTGGGGACAGTGACAACTCTGCAGTACATGTAAGAGAAATTTAAATTACTCCACTAGAACTCACCAATGATGTGATTGCTGATATAGGTCAACTATTAAGGGAAAAAAGTAAAATTAAAACCAGGGGTTGATCTGTGTATTGGATATAAAACTGTGGTATTTATTCTTGTAACTCTTGTGATAGGTTCTGTAAGTAATAGGTATTTTGTATCTTCTGTACTAGAAGCTGAAACCATGAGCTAGTGAATCACATTTGAATAGCTTAAAACAACTAAAACCCAGTACAGGAAATTATGATGACCTCTTGTTTTTTTTTTTTTTTCCCAGCAATTGTTTGACTAATATTGAGATAAGAGTAGCTCTCACTAGTTGTGGCATAAATTGAGAAAACTGCATTTTTTAAAGAATTTAGATTTTCTTAAGTTTTTCTTCTTTCACACAAATAAGTTATGTAGTCTCAGGATATGTTTCCTAACAGCACTGGTTTTTATACAGCTGAAGAAAATCACTTGTTCAAATTCACCTCTTTACAAAGTGGTTTATTAGAGGGGTCCAGATAACCAGTCAAGGTACAAAAACCTAAGCATATTTGCAGTGTGGTTTGCAACAAGCTGCATTGCAACTGATTGGTGTCCAGAACTTGCAAATTTGTAAAGCAGGGGATGAAAAGAAAGAAGGAGGGAGGGAGGGAGGATAAAGGAGGAAAATTAGGAAGGAGAGAATGAGTGAGGGAAGGTAGGGAGAGAAATTATTCAGTCACCCATGATGGAATCTGTGGTGTTCCTTTAGGCTCTTAACCTGGTTCTGTCGATGTCTATAACCCCGTGACATTCTGAGAGGAGAAAATAACATGGCCTAATGAGTAAAGAAAGCAGTTTAGTCCTGAAATATTATATTATCAAATAATGTAGGTGAGTTAGTGCTGTGTGTTCTGTGTCATTGTGCTGGAAAGCTGCTGGTATGATTGTGCTTATTTGAGACACAGGGACTCCTTGAGAGAAAGCAGGTTACCCTCAATT
The DNA here is from genome assembly GCA_024733675.1 of Psilopsiagon aymara. Lineage (NCBI taxonomy): Eukaryota > Metazoa > Chordata > Aves > Psittaciformes > Psittacidae > Psilopsiagon > Psilopsiagon aymara. The sequence continues at coordinate 36,062 of JANRGW010023594.1, forward strand.
CTGCTGGTGGATGGAAAGGAATGAAAAAGGACATTTTCATACTGCTACTTATTTAGATCCTTGCTCTAGCATGTTACTGAAGGGACTTTGATGCTGTTTATCTACTGAGCAGATGGGAAGTCAGGTTCTTTCAGCAATACTTTTGGCAGACCAAAATGATTGCATGCTGCATCTAAGCTCATGCTCTCCGTAGAGTTCCTGTGCATCTATGGGAACTACTGAAATACTGGAATAACTATTCTTGAAATATTTCCCTCAGCAAGGAATTGCTGTGACCTGTGATGACCTCCTGTCTCCTTATTTCTGCTCCTTAGAGGATTTCATTAGGGAAAGTGTGTGAATGGAGTCCATCCATGCACCGTTGCACACAGATGGTCTAGAACCTCTGCAGCATCTCAGCAGCTGCCTTTGCAACAATTTATTTAAAAATACTTTTGAGCTGCTTGCTGAAAGAAGTGGTTTGCAATCTGTAAAGACAACAGGTAGATTTAGGAAGGGAAATAAGATTTAAGATAAGAACTGACGAAGCTGTGAAGTGTTGTGTCAGTGATTTTCTGGAGGGGGGAAAAAAAGAATAAGTAGTGTTTGACTATCTTTTCTTAGGAGACTGAATTTCCTATTAAACAGTTGTGCTTCTAAAATGACTTGAAAGAAGAGGGAAAAGACACCAGAGTCTTAAGGGGTAAAAGGAAATTTATGGAGGAACTCAGAGGCTGCAGAGGAGCTGAAGCTCACAGACAGGACTGGTCAGAGTTGTCTGGAGTGAGAAGGCATGGAAAAAGGCATGAGTGGAGAGATTCAGAAACATTTGTTAAAGTTTTGTAAGGATGGATGAAAGAAATTAAATCCCGTATGAAGTAAGAGGAAGGGACTTCAGCAGCTGCTGGAATGTGGCTACCTTGTTTTGCTGCTGCAGTTCTGATGAATAACTTTGGACTTCAAAGTGCAATGTGTGGACCATGTATCAGTGAAAGGTATCACTCTTTTCTTCTGCCTGCACAGATCTTGATTAGTAGTAAAGGCCCAAAGTGTGTAAGACACATATTAATGTAAGACCTCCAGTTGTAAATCAATATTTGAAATAAATGATTTTAACTGTTCATTATAGAAACTTTATTCTGAAGATAATTATAAGTCTAACAGCGAAAGTGAGATTTAAGCCCTGTGTTAATCTGCAGAGATATGCCACATACATACTTAATCAATCACAGTGTAGCTTCTGTGCTTAAGATGAAGCTTGCAGCTTCTTTGTTCTGAAAAATACAGTATATTCATTCATCATGTTTATTCAAATTAGGACATCTGGGGCCTAATGACAACCTTATTCTGAAAAATTATCTGCAATGGTTTAAAGAATGTACCTGCCAATATAAAGACCAGTAAATCTGGCGATGACGTTTTAAGAGAATTCAGCAGCCCAGTTTTGTCCTGTGTAAACCAACTGAATTTGCAGCACAAGCTCCCATGACTTCATTGTCCAAAACAACCAGCATCTGTAACTTTGCATTTCTTCATCTCAATAAACTTGTGTTATGTTTCTGTTGATAAATTTAAACTTTCATTGACTGCACTGGAAGTTTGGACTGTATCAGGGCTACATTAGGAAGCACTGTGCTAGTTGTTGCTACATCATTGTACATGTTACTTTTATTCCTGAAGAAGAGCAAAGTTTTATTGTTATCACTGCTTTTGCAAAACAATATATTTACTTGACGACTTAGAATTCCATTTATCTCTTTCTTACTGGATTACTTTATGTTTTATAAATTATGGTTGTTTGAGTAGCAAATACACTGGCAGTTGGAATATTGATTTGTTTTCTCTGTTCTTTCATGGCTCCTATTACCAGTTTCTCTTGCACCTCCACCTCTTCAGAATTAAAAAAGCAGAAATAATAGTCTTGTTTTTTCTCTACCTTCCAAGTAGGTAGGAGAAAATTGCTTGATAAGATTATAGGGTCTGTACATGTGTGTAAAGAATTTATTGTGGGAGATCTATACTAGAGCCAAAGCGATTAATGGTAATTAATGTTCCCACATTTAATAACAAAAGAATAAAAAGTGAGCAGCCACTTACCATAAAGTGTTTCCTTGACATTTCTTACTAAAAATAAAAATTCTGAGCACGCCACATAGATTTGGGGAGAGAAGAAAGTGAAAGATCAGGTAAAGAAAACATCTCACTGTAATTTAAATCATTATTTTTTTGACAAGTTTTTATCTCCCATCTGGAAGAAAGAAACATTATTTTTTTTATTATTAAAATAATAAAATTTAATTAAAATAATAAAATATAATTAAAACATAGGCTTTGTGAGAGTGTTTGTTTTTGACCCAGTGCAACAATAAATGTTTATTTCTGCCAGAAACCAAGAAGTTTCTCTATGAGCCTTTTACTGATGATTAGCCAAAGGTATGTGTCTCTTAACCTAATAAGTACAGCTCTTATGTACTTGCTTTCTCTTCTTCAGCACAAATTTTGATGTATAAGTAGTATTCCTATAAAGATGATGTCATCCACTTGTATTGATCATCTGCCTTCCGGTCCTCTGAGGAACTGGCACCTTTGATTATTGTTTATGAAGGATGAAGTGCATGATATCAATTAAAGAATAGCTCCAAAATAGAGAGTTAAACCACAGCCACAGTAAATTTCCAAATAAATAACAAGGGCTTACAGTAAGATCTTCAGACATACGGGCTGGACACTGGATGTGGCCAGAGAGGGAGTTTAACGTGACCTAGTAAGCTCTTGCAAAAATCCTCCTTCTGTTGCTTCTGCTACGCCTTTCCCTGTTGTGTTCAATTGGCATTGCTTTAAATATCACCTCCTACCCATCAGCTCAGCGGGGGCAGCGTGTCTGGATGAAATGGTAGGAGACTGGTGTCAGACCAGAAAGGAGATTGCATCCATTTGGGAAAAAGTTCTTGGCCAAAGTGTCCAGTGCAGAGTGAAATTCAATCCTTTCAAGAAAAAAAAACCAAAAAAACCAAAAGTGGATAAAAGAAAAATACTGTCAGATGTCCATGTACTATTAACGCAGAATAATTTATACTGAATTCTGCTTTTATTGTTTTGGTAGATTTTTACATGCTCTGCCTATGATCTGGATATGGCTAGGGTTTCTATGTCTGTGCTTCTGGCAAATGTGGTCAGTATTTAACCCAGACTGTATTTTTGTGCTTACCATCTGCTTAATTCTGAATGTCAGATCCACAACTGGCCTGCTAGTTATTTCTATTCAGCTATTTTGAACTCAGCCCTGTGCAGCAGATAGGAAAGGATGTACTGGTTGTGTGAAAACGTCAGCTGAGCTGAATCTCCTCCTAACAGCTAAAACTAAATCTTTCTTTGTGAAAATAAGAAAAGGGGATGATTCTTTTAAATATTTATTGCATTGCTTTCTCCAACCTTGTTTTTTCTTGGCTTTGTTGCAATTAGAAGAAAAAATAAAAAATACAGTAGTAAAGGCTGAGCTTGTAAGAGTTTTCAATCTAATTGGAATACCAAGTCAGTGGGTATATCACACTCAACCCATACTAAGCAATTTTCAGTAAGATTCTATGTTTCCAGGTGTGGAAAAACTTCAAAATGTGACTTAGCCTGGAAATGGTTAGCTGAAGTGGGCTATTAGATCTTAGTCCTAACTGACCTTTCCAGCCTTTCTTGCACAGCCATGCTACTGAGATGCTTGTTTGAATATGTTTGGAGAGTCTAATAAGAAAATAATCGGAATGTTTTTAATGACTGGCTGCAGCTTAGAAATCTGGACGTAAAGGAATACTGGGAAAATTGCTTACTGCTATTTCTTGTAAGAGACATTACTTAACTCTCATAGCTATTTGCGTATTTCACAGGTCTGATTCAAATTTACAGTTTTGATGTCTCAAACAAACGTCGGCACCTTTACCAACAAACGCACTGACAAGTGGATTTAGACAAGCAAGTGGGCTGGAGAAATCTGCTTCCAGTCTTCTGGCATACATCGAGGACCTACGTCTAGAGGTAGAAGAACTGCTGCAAGATGGGATGAAAACCTCAGGGTATTTTTTTGGTGCCCATAACTTGGGTCATAGTGGATTAGAAATGGGACAGTCTAGCCTTGAAATCAAGGGGTATGCCCATCTGTTGGGACAGCAGTTCTGCAGTCTTTGCAATATAAATATGAATCCCACAGAGATTAGAAGTGTTGTGTGGCTCTGGAATTTTCTTTGAATCAAAATATGACCATTTTATGTTTTGGGAGGTTGGGGGGAAAGTGTGGGAAGGAGAGATTGCCTTCGTGTGATCTGTCTCCTAAGCTACAGTGAACTTGCAAAGTGTGGTCCCTGATGCAGGAGGCTGAGGGTACAAAGTTGCTGCATGAGGATTAGAAAAAGATTTTTCATTACTTTGATGCCTGAGTGGCTCCTTTGAAAAGGGTGCTGCATGTGCTCCAGCTTGCTAAAAGGTAGCTCTGCCTGCCAGACCACTGATGGAAGAATGTGGGTGGAGATCTATCCCTGCATTCAGCATATTGGACACCCTTTGAGGAGGTCTTTTTCTTTACCCTCACACCATCCTGCTAGGAAATAGTCAGTTCAACGAAATATGCAGTAGAGCTGAGTAAACCTATGTTGCAGTCCAAAAGCAGCTATCCAAATCCTATCTCCCAGAGTTTAAAATGTTAAGGTATGTATGATTGTAAATCATTTATTGTTTATAAATTCACAGTCCTTTTGGATGTCCCTGCGTGCTGGATTTTGCTTATGGATCTCTGAACTAGCTGAAGGAAATGTAAAATCAAATGTAGACAGACAGCTCCCTCTTGAATACATATCCACAGAGGCTCAGGAACACTTGTTATGCTAGCAAGGGTGCGGAATAAATTGTGCTCAGGAAATTTGCTCTAGATCCACCTATTTCAGATGATAGGCTTTGTGTGCAGCATTAAAGCTCCTCCTTGGGGAGCTGTCATCAGCGTGGTGCAGACAGGTGGATCTGGACATGCATGGTCTTGCAGTGTGGCAGAGAACCAGCAGATCAATATTTAATGTGAAGGCTGTTGCAACCCCTCACATGTATAATTTATTCCTGCTTTTGGATACAGATGGACCTGAATCAAGCCATGCATCCTGACTACCGGGGTATTAGGATTGGGTCCAATCAGTTTGGATTGTCCTCACCTTCAATATGGGGGCAATTTGAAAGCCAGTATTTAACCATTGCCCTCATCTCTCCTTGGCACAGCACAGCAAGAAACACAGAAAGACTTCTGGGAAGGTGTTTGAAATTTGGGTCAAATTACACTGACTTTCTCTTGTTGAGGGCACATAACACTGTTTGTATTTTGGAGCGCAATAGGGACCTAGAAAGACTTAAGAATTTCTGAGTTTAAATAAGTGCAGTAACAACATATGAGCAAACTCAGACTCATTAAAGAGAACTTTATTGTACAAATTGACACAAAATAAAAGCCTTTTGGGATTAAATAAAAAAAAAAAAAATCTGAAAACCACATTATGGTGTGTGACCTAGCCACCCTGGCTCATTTCAATGAGTGAATATCTCTGCTTAAGAATTATTTTTTTCCCTGCTAAACGGTTAAGTACCGGTGATACGATAGCATGCAATGCTAGCATAACAAGGTATGAACAAGAGGGATTTGCCTTTGACTAGTTAAGAAATAAGCTTACTAATTCACAAATTTATTATAAGATTAGCCTTTAATACCTGATAATCACCTTTGTCAAGGAAAAATTCTTCTTTTCAAAAAGCAAATGAAATTTATAGATGGGTCTTGAGCCAGATTCGTGGGTGGTAGACAATGTTCATGAGAAGTCCAGCCTTTCTCTTTGAGCAAGCGAAAAGATGGTGTTTTAACAGACTGGGTACAGAGTGCAATGCAGCATAACACAGCAGAGAACAGAAACAAGACAGGCATGGCAAAATCTCAGATGCCATAAGATTATTAATTTCTTTATAGAAAACTAGTTTGATATCTGTCAGACTGTCCATTAATTTTGATGGACATTTAAGAGCTTATAGTAGTATTTAAATGCAGTTGCAGACACAAATAAAAATGCATTCTCATCTACAGAGAAGTATTCCCATTTCAAAGGTGATATTGTCATATAGCTATAAGAGCATCAGTATTTGCTAGTGTCTTGTTATTATCTACTTTGCAATAGGCCATCTGGACTTCAACTAAGAAAAGGCTCCTGATGTGTTAGGCTCATGCAAACATCTGGTGAAAAAAAGCCTTTTCTGCCCAAGAACTTTTAGCTCAAAGTAATAAAAAAGGCAAAGTGTGGGAGAGAAAAAAAGGGGGACAGAAGAGGGGTGGTGGGGAGAAGGAAAAACAACTTTCTACAGTCTCACCACCTTTTACTAACTAACGAAAATCTGTCTCCTGACTCCCAAACTAGTCCCACTGCTAAGAGTATATTGCATAGTTGTTGAGCACAAGTATATACTCAAGTCACTCATGCAACAGTACTGTGAACAGGTACAACAGTAGCATGAATCTTGTATGCCAGAAATTACTGTAAAGACAAATCCCTATATAAACATTTGCAGCATTACTGTCATTAGCTCTCAGGTCCAAAAGCTACAAGTGAATGACAAAATTTTGTGCACAGATTTTGAATTTGGCACAAAATTGTCCTCTCTGGATACCAGGCAATTACATCAGTTTTTTTATTGTATTCCTCTATAGAAACTGGGTGAAACAACGATTTGAGAATCAGCACTTACAGAAATGAAGACAGCAAAATAAACATTGTATTGTAAGACAGCATTACAAAAACTTCATTGCCTAGGGATTTGGATCCTTCATCTCTCTTCTATCCCATCAGATGCTAATGTCTTCACTTTCTTGCACTACCTCCAGTAGCCTCCATATAGCTTACAGACCATCTCTCATTTTCACCTGAGTTGCTGTTTGCACAAAAGATTGGGAGATCTACAGACTCATACATGTGCCTCTTGGTCAAAGCCAAGCCAGCTTTTTCCACAGCACAGGCACCCTTTTCAGTTGCTTACCTATCTCCAGCTGCCAATATTTGCTGAAGTAACATGAATTTAATTATCTTCAGGGCGTGTATCTCTCTATTGAATTGGATTGAAATAAGCCAATGAATTTTCTAATAGTTAAGAGAGAAAATCTCTGGCAGATAGGGCCAATGTGTAAGCTTCATTTCTTCAGGAGAGTTGTCTGAAAAATAGACTTGGAAAAGTATGGGGTTTATAAAAGTATAAAAGTATCGGTATGGTAACAACAATTGCCTGGTTATGGAATGAAAGAGAATAAACAACGGGATTAAGTACCCAGGGAATTACAGACCAGTCAGTCTCACCTCTGGAAAATCTTGGAGCAGATTCTCCTGGAAGGCATGCTAAGGCACATGAAAAACAACAAGGTGCTTGGTGACAGCCAGCATGGCTTCACTAAGGGGAAATCCTGACTGACCAATTTGGTGGCCTTCTATAATGGGACGACGGAACTGATGGACAGGGGTAGAGCAGTTGACATCACCTACCTGGACTTGTACAAGTTTGACACTGGCTCACATGACATTATTGCATCCAAGTTGGAGAGACATCAACTTGATAGGTGGAACACTCGGTGGATACAGAACTGGCTGGATGGCCGCACGCAAAGAGTTGTGCTCAATTTCACAGTGCCCAGCTGGAGACCGGTAACAAGTGGTGTCCCTCAGGGATCCGTGTTGGGACCGGTCTTGTTCAGCTTCTTTGTTGGTGACATGGACAGTGGGATTGAGTGCACCCTCAGCAACTTTGCTGATGACAGCAAGCTGGGTGGTTCAGTTGATATGCTGGAGGGAAGGAATGCCATCCAGAAGGACCTTGACATGCTTGTGAGGTGAGCTAATGCCAACCTGATGAAGTTCAACCATTCCAAGTGCAAGGTCCTACACATGGGTTGGAGCAATCCCAGGCACAGCTACAGGATGGGCAGAGAAAAGATTCAGAGCAGCCCTGAGGAGAAGGACTTGGGGGTGCTGGTTGATGGAAAAATGAACATGAGCTGGCAGTGTGAACTTGCAGCCCAGAAAGCCAACCGTATCCTGGGCTACATCAAAAGGAGTGT
>JANRGW010023595.1:0-19509 GCA_024733675.1 Psilopsiagon aymara
GTTTAAGACAGAAGTAGCATCATTATCTTCTTTGAACTGTGGAGCACCAGCCAAGGAGTGATAGAATAACAAGACTGCACACTACCTCAGGGAAGGAGGAGAATTCTTTTCCTGGTATGTTTCAAACATACCCCTCTCCAGAGCCATCCTCTCTCAGCTGCTGATCAAAGCCTGAGTTTTCCAAGCTAGTTATTTAGACTGTAGGCTTCTCAATGTAAGAGGTGCAATTTTTATATCTGAGTCTTTAGGCACAAGTCCACCCGGAGAAAAACCCATCCTACTTTTCAACATTCTGTGCACGTGTATGCTTTAGGTCTCTCTAATTTTGTACCCCAGTGATTGACAGAATGAGAAAATAATGACTAGCACAATTTTAAAGTCAAACAACAAAGTCTCCACCTGGTTTATACTTCTAAAACCTACATTGACCTACGAATATCTTGACTGCTGCAGACCATTAATGTCATGTGGAATGTGGTGCACACTTTACCTTCCTGTGTAATGCAGAATAAATTAGGAAAGGAAAGAAAAAGTCCACGAACCCCTTAGATAACGTTAAGAAATGAAGGGCAAGGAAAATACAGAAAAAGAAGCAGTGAAGAAATGAACTGAGTAGATGTAGAGCCCTTGAGCTTTGACCTTAGTAGATAAATACTTTATTCCTTAGCACATGAAAACAATGCTGTTGTGGGGCTCTGAACTCACCTTACCTTGTCTCCTTGTCTTTTCTTTGTGCTTAGCATTTCCGGTTTTAGAATGCACTCATAGTTGATAGGATTACGATATAACTAGGAGTTTCATGTATCTCATTACATTGAGATTGACTTCTATAATAATGCATGTGACCATTCATCAATGTTTTGTCATGATTTCAGAAAACCATTCTGTATTCAAGATGACATGAGATACCAAATGGATTACTTTGTAAGTAGAGCATCTTTATTGCCCCTTTCCACATAGCCCATCATATAGTTACTCTCAGCTAACAGATCGGGCAGGCTGTTACTCAGCAGACATGTGAGATTTTTTCTTGCAGAAATTGCATCTGAATTCAAGTAGCAACTCCTTGGTGCTTTGGTGCTGATGTACTGCACTATCCAGTTACTGCAAGCCCTTTACTATTTTCATTATCTCCAATCCAAGGAGAAAATATATTAAAAGACATATTAAATAAACAATCTCTCTCTCTATGTTCCTCTTGTGAGGAAAATGACATTTCTCTAAAAGCTTGGGTTGGGTTTATCTACAACTCCTTTGGGCAGTACCTTCGAGAGACTTCAGTATACTAGGCAGACATATTTAGCTTGTTCATTTTCCTTTCTTTTGCTGAAATCTAAGCGCTTTGGAGTTATCTTTGCTGTTAAATAATTACATTATACAAAAATACTCAAAATCAGTCCTAGCACAATTTCTAAAGGTGGGGGGGGGAACGACACACACACAGAGGAACACGGCATTTTCTACCCTCAAGCTACTTAGGCTGGGATGTGATTTTAATGTTAGATTGCTTTTTTATTATTATTCCAAGCTCAGCTGCCTTTGTATGCATGCTCCTTCCCCTGTTGTGGCAGGAACTGTAGCACATCTTAAGAAACTCAAGGCTGTTTTGCCACACAGAATTAAGGGCCACCAGGTGCAGAAAACAAGAGGGACAGACAGGGGAAATCATGATAAACATGCAACCTGGAGTGCAAGATACTCTCCAGGAAAAATGCCCGTCTTCTGCGCTGCCACAGGTCCACCTGGCTGCCCCTGCGTTACTATTCTCTGTCCTTCTCTTTCTGTTTAACCTAAACAGAAAGCAGTCTATTCCCCTTAGTGTACCTCCACTTCTACAAATTGGGATAGAATCATTGAATCATAGTTAGGGTTGGAAAGGACCTTAAGATCATCTAGTTCCAACTGCTCTGCCATAGATAGGGACATCTGTATCTTCAGTAGATTCCTTCCACTCTATTTTTGTCTTATTAGATTTGAGATACGTATTGATTAGATCAAAATCAAGGGAATATTGTGCGCATAAAATACATGAAAACTGTGTATCTTAAGTTTCAGTGGGTTTTTATAGCTTCATTATAAAACCCCAGAAAATTGAACTGTATTAATAGAAATGCTGACATCCCTTTGGCTGCAGCTACACTAATTGAAGCCACCATAATTTAGCATCATTCTGAAGAATATAACCTCTAAAAGTACATTAAATAAGAGTGCATTAATAAGCAATTATACTAATCAATTTACCCTCTCAACATAACTTTCTCAACTGCAGCAAAGGAGCCTGAAAAAAAGAAAACCGTCAACAACAGAAATACCTCTGAAGACATGGACTTCTGGCCAACACCACGAGGCAGTACTCTGCAAGGGCAGACATAAGTTGCTAGTCAAAGTCACTCCTAGCACAACTTGTTTTCTGTTTCCATTTATTTCAGTCTTTCTGTTTCTTTCTTTCACTCCTGGCTATTTTTTCAGTGCTGTTCCATTCTCATTTGAAAAGCCAGTATGCTATACGTTGGCATAGGTTTGTGGCTAGACACATAAATACCTAATGCTTGTACAACTATAGAATAAGTATACTTTATCAGCAAGTTTATCAGTTAGTGGTTAGAATAGGGAACAGGATTCCTGTGTTAACACAACATATAAAGTTGGATAACTTGCCTGGGTTTGGTAACTTGGTTTACTCTATACGGTAGGGGAAAAAAAATAGCATCTTCCATTATATGGACATTATTTATTGGGTGAAATAATAGAGTAGTTAGACAAAGACAGTTTGGAAACACTTGAAAAATGAGAGTGCTCACTACTCTGTAAAAACAGTTCCCAGTTGAAAGGGTGTTTCTTTGTAAGTCTTCATTTTAAGGATAGGCAGTGGCAGAAGATGCAGCTTTGTCTTACTAAAATTAAAAGTATCTCCCTAGTACTCTGTGAATGCTCCCAATATGGAAAGAATACAAAACAAATGAGAAGTTAAAAAAAAAAAAAAAAAAAAAAAAAAACAAAAAAAACCCCCACAATTTTTCACAAACCAATACTATATTTTACACTTATTTGCCTCACTTTAGATCAAACAATTAGGTATGTGTCACTGTGTCTTTGCCATTTCTTGTTAAATGATCAATGTGTATGCTTTGTACTTGACCCTATAAGAAGCTCCCTAATTAGAAGCAGAATTCAAGGTTTTACACACAAGATTGCACAATTGTCAATAAAATCCCTCTCTGCTGGAAAATACCATTCATTAACATCTTTACTGGGATAATGGCACCCCCTGGGACACCAAAAGCACCAGCAGAAACCTGTGCTATGGATGGCGTGTCCCATTTTCCCACCCAGAAAACACTTTCCATCTGACTAAACTCCCCCATAGGCTAGACTTGGCAGCTTGTGGGGCTTTTTTGCCTCCCCAGATCACAGGTGGACATTGGTGGTTACCAAGACTGAGACAGCGGCCAGGCTTGAAATGCTTCGGTATTGATCATTGCAGCTGCAAGATAGCTGCAGTCCAGAAGATGCATAGCAGCACACTCTCCGCCCTGAGAAACCCTCACATATTCAGCTTCCATTCACAGATGGACAGCCTAGGGCCAGGAGAAGGCTTGACAAGGTTATGCCATACCTGTCATGACAAGCGTGCCCTTAAGACCCTCTTGAAAGCACCATTGGGCTTACACCTGTTTTACAAAACATGTCGAGTTTTTTTTATGTGCTGAAATAGTAAATAACGTTTAATTACTACTAAGTGGGGTTTATTTCCTAGAAATGACAAAGATTTTGGCTTCTAACTAAAACAAAGTCAGTGATAACATTAGATATGAACCTTATGTGTACCTACATGCTTAATTCTGAGCAAATGAATAGCTCTTATTAGAACACAGAATCAATTACCAAGTTTTGTACCCACCAAAGACTTCAGTGATGAGTTAGTTTTGCAGTGTCTGGCTTTCTGTGGCTGAAGGAGATGCTCTGCAAGCTGTGGCATCTGTGGCCCATTTGTAGAACTCCATGCTGCCTAGGGCATCTCACTCTGTGCCACCCCACATTTTCACACTCATTTTATGAAAATTCAGCCTAATGAAGTCAGTTATTACAAGGTACAGTTAAAGCTATATCAGCTTATGGTTTAAATCATCTTGACTGAAGCCCTTCATTCCCTTCCTGAGTTCCTCCTGGAGCAGGCAGTAGTGGGGCTGCCCCATGGGCAGAGATCAGCTGCTTTGCCTAGCCACCCTCCTCCCTGTGCCACTGACGGAGGGGAGGTGATGTGCTGAGGTGCCTCTTGAGACATTTCCCCTGTGTGTGCAGCCTTCTGTCTGCTTTGTGCTGCCAGGGCCAAGACTGAGGTCTGAACCTAGAGAGCACTGTGGGTTTCCCAGTGGGATGAGTGCTCTGATACTTTGTTTTAGTCACTGGGAGTGTTTGAAAGGAGAGTATGGATAAGATCTCCAGAAGTGATGGGGAGCCAGAACACCCAGTGCACTGGGAAGGGTTGACATGGAGGAGCTTCACACCTACAACAGGCAGGACTGCAAATGGTCTTTTTGCTCATCCCACACCAGGCATGCTGGAGCCATGGCTGACTCCTGACTGCCACAGGAATTACCCGCCCAGTTAAGGAAAAGAGTTTGGTTCAAAGTACACAGTTCTTCAGGGAACGAGAAATTTTCTAGGAGCTATTTGCCAGTTCCTCATATTATTTTGCAGCTAGTTAAATAACTGCTGTGCTAGAAGCTCTGCAGGCAGTAATTATTGCTCTATTTTCTTCTATTAGGCAGTCCTGAACTGAGCCATGAAAATTGCTTTGAAATCGCAGCAGACAAAGAGGAAACTTTTGGACATCATTTATTTTGGGATGTTCCAAAGCTATCTTCCAAACCAAAAAAGAAGTCCAGCCCTGCCAAGTCCTTAATCACTGAAATGAAGAAAGAGACCACAAAACTGAATGAAAAGATGATTGAAACAATTTTCCTACTCTAAAAAAAAATCCTTTTTTGGAGTTACTGTCAAAAGAAAATGAGGGAGCACCAAAACCCCTTAATAAATCACTGATGTATCTAGCTGGATGTGACCCGCAGAGGCCAAGCATTTGAAAAGAGAGCAGTGCTGGAGTTTGTCCTTGCTGGGAAAGAACTGGTACATGGACTTTGCATTTCAGAAAATAAAGCCTTGCTAGCACTTCGAGAGAAATTTCTGACCATATGAGAACAAGAATCTTCTGAAGAGTATCAGCTATATTATGCCATTATAACATCAGTGTAACATAATATCCCAGCACTTCTGCTTCGAGCACTTACAGACTTATCTCAAAAACGTTTACCAGGTACAGGACAACAGTATTATTTATAGCACAGAGGTACCAAAGGGCTCACTCTGTCAGGATCAAATGCCATTGGGCTCGACAGTATGTAAATGCAGAGCAGTAAAGTCCCTCAGCCGTACAGCTTGTGCCTGGTCCAGGACAGAAGGTATGTTTTAGAACTCTGTGAATATGATCTGACAAATGCAGTAACTACTGTCAAAAGGACCAATGTATATTTAAAACGCAAATGTATCCAAGCTCTGCAAACTCAGAGTTTACATCTAGTCTGAAATATGATGCTGTGAACATGAATAAAAAGACAACAGCAAACCAAACTGCATGATTTGGAAAGCTAGCTGGGAATGAAACTTAATTTTAGCACATCCTGCAAAACATTCACTATGAAATATAAAATTTCATACTTGCCCTGAAGTAGCAATCACCAGCTAGCAACATTCTGTCAGCATCAGACCAGAAACAGTCCTGACAAGGGACGTGAAGAAGGGGGGTGCAGTAGAGGATGGATTTCAGCAAGTATAAGGCATGCTAGGGATGCAATGTCTTTGGAACTTACCAAACACAAGAGCACAGTTCCCAGCAAAGACCCCTGCGCGCTCACTCTCCATCCTCCTCCCTTCATCACTGTGCTTGTTTCAAGTCTTTATTTGTTTCAAACTCCCTGGCACATGTTACTTCGACTGTCTGGGTGGGATTCAATAAACACATTCGAGCCAGGGACCCAACTATCCCAGGCACCCCTATGTCCTTTACGTCTGGATAAAGGCTTCTGCCTTTCTACTATAGCCAACCCTGCCTCTCAACCTGACTTCAGCCAAGCTGGTGGCACTGGTCACAGGAGATGCTTTTACTCGTGTTTAATCTGTCTTGTTAGCTTTTTCTTATGCAATCTTTAAATTCCTGCTTTTGTATTTTGAAGCATGTCCTCCCTGTCATATGCATGGTACTGAAGCCCACAAGGTACTACTCAGTAGCATTATTTTCCTCAGGAACTGGGAGAGTTTACTTTTCCACAGAAAGGGCTTTGCTATTTTAAGTGTGGAATGAGATGCGTGACTGCTCCTGAAGGTCTCACTCCGAAAAAGAGAGTAAGGCAAAACCTTGGATGTCTCCCAGCATGGGACTGAGCCGAAAGGGGTCTTCTTTGCCAAAAATGATCAGAAAAGCCTCAATTGTGCATTCTTAATAAAACAGAGAGAACTATTAAAATATCTTAGGCAAGAGCATTGCAGCAGGCTCCGAGATGTATCTTATGAGATGTCCACAGCCCACCACACTGATAAATATAGAGGTTGATGTGCTGCAAATGAGTCTGCCTCCAGAAGTGTTGTGGCAAGAACTGCAGGGAACAGCTTTGAGATGACCAGCAAGATCTGGGCACATATATATCTCTTTACATCCTAATGTTTTGCTGTTTCCCTGTGCTCCATTACATCAATCTCCAGTTGTTACTTCTTGTCGGGTAAAAGCTTTGGGCCATTTCAGTCCCATGTTTCGGCAGTGCAGAAACCTCAGCTGCCAAAGAACGCAACTCCTTCATTCTATGGTTACACCAAGAGTCATGAATAATAATAATGAGGATACATATTACAACTGCATCTCAGCAAGGCTTTTTGTTCTATTTCTTCTTTATACCTCCTGGGACATTATTTGTAACTACAGCAGGTCAAAAAAACACCAAAGAAAACATTTAAAGATCACCATTTTTTAACTTAGATGTCATTAAAACACTCTGCCCACCTCAAACAATAGCTGATTCATTTGTGAAAACTGATTTATTTATAAAGATGCAAAGTGCAAAGCTGCATCAAGATCTCAGAGCAAGAGACTGAAACAAACAGTATGTTATGAAACCTTCCACTGGAACATGCAGAAGATAAAGTCTGTGGCAGAGGGAGAAACACAACAGACAGATCCCAAGCCTTAGAACAAGCAGGTAAGCACTTCTTTGGATGCCAGAAATAAACCATTTGAATAGCTCTTTTTAAAATATCTGTTGGCCTCATTTGTAACATTGTCAAATGCCACAAATCTTCCACAGGGCCTTCCTCTGTTCCCTCACTCCACATCTCTTTCCCTCGAGAGCTGAAGCCGGGATTTGTTTTTAGGAATAGCAACCAATAAACAGAGGCAGAGTAACACTAGCAACAGGAAAGAAACATTACCCACATATAAAGGAAAACAAAACCTTCTCCACAATGCCTGAAGAAGCCTACCAATCCTAGGGCTGATCCAAAAACACTGTTAATCTAAAATTGCTTTTCACCTTTAGGATATGCTTTCAAATTCAGCCAAAGCTGTCATTAATAATTACTGTAACACTAATTTTTGGGTGCTCTCCCCAATACACATTCAAGATTACCCCATTCCCACATGACACAACTTTATTTGTAGAGTATTTCCGTGGGTGGTGAAGTAATTCAGATGTTCTCTGCATTCTCCTTAAAGGACCTCCTCTCCAAACAGAAACTGTGCCCAGCTCAGTTTCAGTGCTGAGCTCTGCTTTTTTCCTGAGCGTCACTTGGTGCAGTGAGAAGGGAACAACCACAGAAAGCAGTGAGGATCCTTGATTCGCTCCACACCCCCAACAGCCTGACAGCATCAGAAGCATCTCTGCATCCCTCACATACACCAGGCACAGTGGGACAGCACCAGCCCATGCCCTAGCCTTACTAGGTTTGGCCCCAGCCCATCACTACAGTCTTTACAGTCAAGCCTCTACTTTTTCTTCCTCAGCAGGAATTTTCCATCCACTGTTTCAGCTGGAAACCATCCACCTTCCCGCACCAGGAGAGGCAGAAAGAGGTCAGGGAGAGTGAGCCCTAAGCGCTACGTAAGGCTTTATGTTTGCCAGATGCTCGAGTAACTCTGAGTCTCCCTCACCTGCAGGGTGGGGGTCTCAGAACCACCAGCAGAGACAGCCACTTGCTCTCGCATCAGAGCCAAACCACTGGAGGAGCTGTGCCTCTCCATGGTTCTGCTGCCTGAGAATTGTCTGGCCCTTGCAGACTGGCACAGAGGCTTTTCACAGAGGTCCAGATTTCCTCAAGAGCCTGTTCCGTCTTTATATACAGAAACTCTCAGGTTTAGTCTGGGGAGGTCTGCAGATTGCCAGGGGGCTCTAGGGGAAGAATCCTGTCAAAGGACACGTGTTGCAATGCAACCTCAAAAGGGCCTGCTTTCTGATTCATTTAATATTTCCCAGAATTTAACTTCTGAGCCCCAGCTCCTTTGACTGTGCATGATTTATCTTCAGGCAGTATTTGCCTTTTGGGGCAGTTGTGATCCACTTTGTTCTGGAACAGCTCAATTACTTTGGATGTGTAGAGCCAAAGACAAGACAACTTGCAGGGCTAAGTGGGTGCCCAACTAGGCAGTTCTGTGACAGGGCTGAGCCCCAGGGTAGCTGCCAGCTGACCAGACACTTCCCTTGGTCTCTTCAGTGTTCCTACTGGGTCTGTTCCTCCTGCACCACTGTTGAGCTGACTCCAAAGCAGACTGCTTCAGCACTAAGGGGAGCAGTGGGATGCCAGAGGAAAAATAGCCAAAGCATTGCCTCTTTGTCAAGCATTGCCCCTTTTGGCCACCAGTATATCTATTCAAGGATAAACCTGTGCCACAGCATAAGTATGATGAGA
Source organism: Psilopsiagon aymara (assembly GCA_024733675.1). Lineage (NCBI taxonomy): Eukaryota > Metazoa > Chordata > Aves > Psittaciformes > Psittacidae > Psilopsiagon > Psilopsiagon aymara. Next base: position 8,953 of record JANRGW010023595.1, read on the forward strand.
AAAAGAGATAAAAGCAGATGGCTGAATGGATCCAGGCAACAAAATCAGTGGCAGTGGCCTCAAACTGCTAGTCTTTGTACATTGTTTTGAGACACAGGAAAAGGATTTAGTAACATACACATTGGTATCCAGTCCTATTTAGTCATTCAAGAAGTGGTGACATATGGGGCTGATGAGACACCTATAGGCGCCCAAGGCATCTCAGGTGGCACCAAAGGGCAGAATCCCACCTGCAGCTTCAGACACCAACCTACAACTGTCAAACAAACACCTAGACTGCCCAGGGCAGAGCAATGCTCCCTTGAAAAGAGGGGAAGGGCCATTGCCTTCAGCCACCTGATTGCTGCTGTATGCAAAGAGAGAGAAACAGCAATATTACCAGCTGATAGCAAGCTCATCTTTCTTACCTATCAAGCACAGATTTCTCCCTAATTCTACAGAGAAGGCAGATACCTATTATTCCTTTGAACTGGAACAGGCGTTCTCACTCTCTCTAATTATGTATGTGTGTGTAGACAACGGGGCCAGCAAACCACAGTAATATTATCGGACCCCACTTTTACAGATTTTCCACAGGAACATAAATGCTGTCAGATTACCCAAGAGGTGGAGATATCAAATGAATAAGGCAGCACTGAATCCATATCACACACCTGCATTAACCACACCTGGCACATGTAAGGACAGCACCATATTCAAGCAAAACCAAAAATGGAGCATCTGGGGCACAGAGCATGTAAAGGTGTCTGTAATAGCAATGTCAGAGGGATGGCCTAGTGATAGAAAAAGAGCGATTTGAAGAAACATGAAATAGATTTTATTGGACAAACTGTACCCTTAGGAAAGGTAGACAAGTTTTCAGTCACAAAGCAACCAGGAGGCTGTTGCTTTCCTGCACACAGAACAGCATCTGGTACAGAATGCTAGCAGCAGCAGTATGGAAATGAGGGGACAAGCATTACAGAAGAAATTACACAGAGTTTCTCATAAAATTAAAAATCCTTCATTATCATGATGGGCTAAATTGGGACACTTCCGGAATTTTGAGATCCATGCACATGTGTGATGAAATTGATGCTTTTTACAAACAGTCCAGCTACCATGCTAGGATGAATTGCTAGGATGGTTTCTAGTATTAAAATTACAGTGCAGCTAGAAAAAACTGCAGCACCAAGAAGATTTCATTTTAGTGAAATTGCCATTAATGTTTCACCTAATGTGAGCCAGTTTTCTCCTTCACTTAGAAAAATGTATCCTTAAACACTCCATGTTCTATTTGATTGCACTAACAGAACTCAGAGCAATTAGTGATGTGTTTCTTTTGTACAATAACAGACTGAACACCTGTCTTTTTTATAACTCTATGATTATATTTTTGTTAAGAGTAAAATAAAGAAAGCTAAATACTGACTTGTTTGGAAGAAGTAAATTTAAATCAGAGGGACAGTAACGTAAAATCCATTGCTTACTTTGTTTGTGGATTAGAAGTCATTCTCAGGCTGAGGTTAGTTTGGGTGGGACAGCATTACAAGTGTTTGAGCCATGAGAACAGCATTCTTCATATATCTGTTTGCAGCTAACACAGTGGGTGGGATTCCCAGAGGAAACTATCAAGTAACATTACCATATGCTAAAATAACTTCAGTTTAATTCCCCAAAAGCCATAATCATCGATAGGACTCTGCCTGAAGAACTCAAGTGCTCAAGAAGCAGTTGTTCCAGTGACAAAATTTTCACAGCAGCAGGCATCAGATGTTCATATACTCAGCACAAAAAATAAGCACAAAAGGCTTTATAACAATTAGAAAAGAAAAATACAGGTATGCTGATGAATGCAAACTACCATGCAAGGTAATTACACAAATTACATTCTGACTATCCTTTCCACAGAGATAGCAGGGTTTTACCATATCCCTCCCTACTTATCTTTAGTGACTGAACATGCATGGAATGAAGAATGTTTTTATCTAGAAGCACCAAATTCCTTAAAATACCAGACCTTTGATCTCTCTGACCTGAAGTGACAGGAAGAACTCAGGAGGCAACAGCTGAATTAGCCATTAGTTATTAGCCACATCACACTTGCAGTAACAAATGCATAAATGTACTACCATTTTGAATGATTCAAAGAATTATGTGAGTGTAAGGCTTGCTTTGAGAGTGGAATCATACAAAATGAATTTTTTTCAGAGGTGGAAAATCAAGTTCTTATAAAAAAATGCAATAAAGTTGTGTTTTATAGTACCTCTATCAGTAACTAATTATGAAGTTAAACAAAATGCTGTACATCTCTATTTAAAATGTCACTTATGGATATTATTTCGTCTAGTCCTTTGGGTTTTTCTTGGTAAAACTTCCCTGCAAGCACAGTATTTGGCTAAGTTGGAGATCATATGCAAAAACAGCACTTGATCTTGACAGCTTTGGCACATGCGCTTAGGCATTGTCCGTGACAAAAAGAGATATGAGATCTGGGTACATGTAGGCGTCACATGCCACAACACTACCCTTTCTGCATGCACTTGCTTCTGTGATTCCCAGTACCACCTGCCTCAGACTGCAGGGAAAGCAAACCTCCTCCATCGCTCTTTACTTGGCAAGATATTTCAGGATCATGGCAAGGGCTGTGATGAAGAAACTGGAGGCACAAGGCACCAGAAAAGGTAGGCTCAAATGAACCACTATGCCCTCAACCTGAACGCAGAGAGGAGGGGGCTGCTGGTCATCTACCACACCTACCAACACTCAGTGAGTGAATGATTTTCAGTACAATAAAAGAGAAGGAGGGCTACATGCCAGGAACAGACATTCCTCTGGGGAAACAGCAGATTTGAAAACCTGGGAAGGCTATATTTAAGTGCAAACTAATAGGGCTCAGAGCCTCGGTGAACAAGAGACAACATCCACGAGTCACAAGAGAAAACAGACAACCACCCATAAATAGTTCCACTTTTAGTTGAGTCTGACTGGTTTGTCACAGCCCTCGGGCTGCTTTCCAGCTCTGCATAAGGCGGGACATGCCTGGAGCTCTGCACAATTCCCAGATTTTGTGCCAATAGTTTTCACACAGCCTTCAGACCCCCTGACAACCCTAAATCATAGGTGATGTTTCAGTACTCTGCTCTTTTCTTCCATGAAGTAACTACAAAACATAAACTGCTCAGTAAGACTGGAAGCTTGACAGTGCTTTCTGCTCATGACCTGACCCCGGCTTTATGGAGCCATCCAGACTGATCACGAAACTGCTGGACTGTCACAAGCTCCTTCAGACTCAGGTGCTGTTTGCTTCCTGTGCCTGAGCATGTCCACCAACCTGCAGCTGGGTGGCCCCTGGGCAAAAAACATAACATGTCAGTGAAAGCACCATTTAAATGGGTGAATTCTCCCACTGACTTTGGTATGAACAGCATCACACAAAAAGAGAGGAACTGATATAAAGCACATTAGTATTTTAATCATACCTCTCCCTGAAAAGCCTGCCTGGAAAGCTCTCCCTAGACACAGTATCTGTAGTATAGCACTTGTTTCCTGATGCAGATCCCTCATAGAAATAGACTTCTGCCTCCTAACAGAGAAACAGGGGCACGATTCAGTAACTGAACCATAAAGTGTAACTCCTAAAGTGGTCACATTACCCAGCTCTGCCACCCTTCTTATACAGGAATTGGTTGTACCTGTGGAGAAGGTAGCATTGCTGACTGTAAGCCACTTCATTCCTTTCAGAAGTTTCCTCCACACCTACAGACGCTATCTGGTGCTTAGTACAAGGATTCAGAACGGATACATCAATCCTTTGAAAGGCAAAGCAAGCAATGAGGAAGAGAAGGATCCCCTCTCAGAAGTGGTGAAGGACATGGATTTGTTTGCCCGTTCAGAGCCTGATCTTTCCTACCCTTGACTAGTCTGCATCATTTTCCATTTGTGCAGGAGGTCAGTGGCTGAGCATCACTTGCCCACCCACTCCCTGTGTCTGGGCAGGCTGGGCTCTGCTGCAGGAGGAGACTTCCATGAGGCCTCTGAAGAGCAGTTGGCATTCCAGGGCTCCTATCCCCTGTGTAGCATGATACCACCTTGCCAAAACCAACCTGTTTCCCCCCAACCACTGCCGCCTTCTTTTCCCCCACTGTGCCCAAGAAACCAAACTCGCTGCTGGACTTCCTAGGTATACACAGCATGGTACAAGAAGGTGAAGTGGAAAGCACTCCGATGCCACTGAAGGACCCAATGCAGGGTCAGTAGCTTGCACAGGTACTTCCAGCACCCCCATAGTTTGGTGAGGACACCACATGCCCTGGGACCCCAAGAAATGGTCCCAGTTGCTCTGCACCAGGCTGGAAGCAGTGCCATTTCACTGCCCTTGCACATCCAAAAAAGCTTTCTTCCCCAGCAACACAGTGCTGTCATAGCCAGCCCTGACCAGGAGGCTGGGTACAGACCAATCTCTTCTCTGGGCTCATTTTCTACTATTTCACTCCTAAAGGAGTTTATCATAAATAAAATAAGGCATCAAATTAAAGTAACTGAAGAATCCAAGTTTCTGTTATGTCTAGATTTAAGGTCAGTCATCTCATTAAATAGTGTCTGTTTAGGCAGTTGATGTGAAGCACTCCATTCAAGAAAGCTTTTCTGTTACTGGTGAAAATCATCTTTGGATAGTTCTCTTTCAAATCCATTTAACAATATTGGTCCTGGAAATAAACAAGATACCCCCCCTATTTGTACAAGAATGTTATCCCTGAATCTCACTTTCTTTGCGTAAAGTCTCAAATATAAAATGCAGCAGTCACCTGAAACATTGCATCCCTTTTTTTTTTTTTTTTTGGTAAAACACAGAAAAAATGATCCGAGTACTTTTCCAAAAGAAATAAAACCATCCAGTTCAACCTTGTTAATGCAAACTGAGCCATTATTTTCCTAACAGTCAATAGCTGTGTTTAATTTATGCCTTACACAAAGTTATGGCCAGGCTAGTTTTTGCAGCTCTAATATTCCCCAAAGAATACAATATGATTTAAATGACTTGGTGGCATGGGAGAAGGGCTTTCCAAAGACTTTACAACCTATGTCTTTTCTGCAGCAGAGGCTAACTGCTAATGCATAATTTCTTTTTTTCCATAATAATTTATGTCCCTTGCCATCATACAATATTCAGATGCCTCTTAACAACGTTCCTGTGAGATAGGAAAAAATACTGTAGCCCTGCCCTTGCATTAGAAACCATGCAGTACCCTGTACTCTTTACAAGCCTTTTTTGCCTGAACTGCTTGTATTTTCAATTTCACTTAATGCAGGTTTGAAGATCAATAGAGGGAGGCTATGCTGAGGAACAGTAATTTGAAATGCATAACTATTGTGCAGATGCTACAACTTTAATTATAGAAGTAAGCTTGTGTGCCTGTCCAAAACTTCTGTGATAAACAACCTGCTTAGGCAGTGGCAGCAACAAGTTCAGCATCCATGAATTTATGCCCATGAACATTGGCTGCAGCAGCAGAGCTAATTTGGTGTATCCTCAGAAGTGCATCCCATACGGATATCTTGCTAAGGGAAGTTAGTTAGCTACCTTGTTAAGACTTATTTACAGTGTTACATGGATTTTCACATAGATGAAACACAAGTCTTTAAACTGCTTTCTCCAATGCCTTCTATTTTTAACTGAACATAATGAGCTAAAAGAAAAAAAAAAAAAAAAGTGAAAAAGCACAGTAATTTTTTATAACTCAATTTTTACAGTTGCCAAAATAATGACCTATGGACCAGAGCAGGCCAGTGTAAATGTTAATGCAGAGGTGGTCAAGGATGGCGACTCAGAAAGATGGCACCTGGCATACTGGTTAACAGTTAAATAGCAGTTGGCAACTTCTCATCAGTTCTAATGTCTCTCTCCAGAGATACCATCTCTGAGGTTTTGCCTGCAAAGGAAGTGGAACTGCTTTAATTACGCCAGAATATATTTACTACCTGAGAAGCAGTCATGCCAAGACTATTAATGACAAACAGTACATAAAAGGAAACAATGTACAATGCAAAGTATACACATCCCAGTTTGAGAGTTAAGATTACCCTGGTATAATAATTTCAGTTAAAAAAATAAAACCACATTCTGCGATAGTTAACATTACAATCTAGGCCCATTCCTGGCTACGAAAACGAGTCTGTTAAGGACTTCCAGCTGAATATGAGGCATTGTCTCTAACTCTGGCTCTAAAGGATCCATAGAGGCTCCTGTTTGGGGCTGTGGCACCTTAAGATCTCCTAACAGAATCTTTGCAGGGACCAACCTAAGCCAGCAGCATGCTGAAACTCTAATGAAACCCTTTGAGACAACTTGCCACGAAAAGCAAGAGAAACACACAAAGAATCTCTAACCACAATACCTTCTGGTTTTAGAGCATTTTAATGGCAATTCTGAGATGCTCAACTCCATCTCATTCTTAACTTCTATTTTATAACACTCTCAAGTTTGTTAGTATTTCAGCTAGATAAGCCACCCTACCTTCTCTGTCACATATATCCTTTTTCTTGTGTTGATGTCTGAGCTCTCATCCTAACAATTTCTTACTGAGCAGAAACCTTATCTCATCCATGATCTTTCTGTGTATCCACTACTGGGAGGCATCAACTGCTTTCTCCTTGTGCAGACATTTGACTCATGGACTCATACCACACAATTCTTATCCTACCCGACAGTTCTTTTTTGTAGAAAAACACTTTGTTCAGAGGGGCTAGGCAGGCAGAGACATCACAAAAACTGGATCCAGTTGCTTTCAGTATTTCTTCTTTACTGATGTGTCAAATAACTTTTGGGGCAGGTCACCTGAATGAATGCAGTACAACAGGTTGGGCATGTCCCAGTCTGTTTTCAGTCACAGAAAGCTATATGATTTGTTAACTGGCATAAATATAACCTGCACTGTCATAGTGCTATCAAAATACAGATCATGAAAAACATTAAGCTAGCGACATACAAATTAAAATTACATTTAGCCAAGAAATCAGCTGTTCTCACAGCAAATCATCCTGCAAACAATAAAAAATAATCCAAAATATAACGATAAAAGACAGAAGCCATATTAATTAAAATAAATAATATCATAACAAGGATTTGACAAGCATTACATAAATGGGATTTCTGAACTGTGTTGGCTCTTTCTAGTTCCTCATTCAGAGGTGGCCTCTGGATCGAGGACAAGGAATAATTAGCCACAGCCAGTAAGGAAAGATTGTTCAGGAAGGAGACTACTAATACCTATGTAAATACAGGAATAAGAATTTTTACCTGTAGTTATCAGGTTGCCAGACAATAGCACAGGATGAAGTTGAGTGTTATCAGTTGCATCACCTTCCCTCAACTCAACAAGACAGATGTCATTTGTTAACACTATAGCTCCTGGACAATTTTGAAGGAAAATTCAGATCAAATTACAGTAGTCTCACATGTAGACCATGAACTTTAACTGCGGTGTCCATGGCAGGGGGGTTGGAACTAGATGATCTTAAGGTCCTTTCAAAACCAAACCATTCTATGATTCTATGAGTCTATGATATCAGAATGGTCTTCCAATAAGTAATGCTTTCAATAAGCTAAGACCAGACACAGGTACCAATATCTTACAGGAAACTAACCTTACATATTTATGACCTAAATATTTCACTTCCTTGGTCTTTAATTCGGATAACAAAACTTTGGAGAATTGCTTTCATTATCTAAAATGAAACACTTGCTCAGATCTTTGCAGGGGTTTTGTTCTCTCAATGGAGCTCTCAGTGAAATGCACATGGCAGCAAACCCATTTATCCAGGTGTCCTCGTGTGTCTTGTGCCATTTGTAGCTACTTCATTTTATCTTGGGTTTTAGGAACAAAAAGCCTAAGCACAGAGAAAACATACAATCATTTATCATTTACAAGCAGACAGATCTGTAAGTCTGAGATAAGCTTAAACATACAAAAATGCCTTAAACAAAAGAAATAAAACACTTCATTTTAAGACATTAGAAAAAACTGTATTTACTGTGAGGGTGGTCAAACACTGGCACTGCTTACCCAGAGGGTTTTGAAGTCTTCATCCATGGGAGATACTCAAAACCCAGCTGCTCAAGCTGACCTTCCTCTGAGCTGGAAGGTGAACTAGATGATCTCCAGGGGGGTCTTCCAGGCTCTGCCACTCTGTGATATGTAAAAACCAGCTAGTGGATCTGTATTCTCTATGCTAGGAAGCCCAAAACACAGAAGAAAAATTCTCAAGTTCCACATTTCTTCACAGGAAAGTTCTTATAATGAGAATTATAATGAGTTCTTATAATTAATATTAGAGATTAATTTTAGACCCAATAACATTAAATTAATTGGTTTGTTTGTTACATATTACTTGATAATCAACAGCTGAGTGACACAAGAGAGAAGTGGTAAGAATGTGCTATACAGCTGAGGCAGTGGAGAGACAGTTTCTCTGCCTCTTTCAGCAACAGCTAACTCCTAGTCCAGCTGGATCTGTACATAAAATGCAAAAGGGAGGAGTGTGACAGAAAATAGCAACAGAGATATAAGACAAGTGAAACTAAAATACATATGCACATCAATCAGTAAACATGGATTAGCTGTGAAACAGAACTCATTAATGAAACCCACACCTCCCACCAGCAATTCCACTCTCATATGACAAAGTTTGCAATGCATGATGAAATAGCAAGAGATAGGTGTCACAAATCCATCAAGTCACAAGGTCGGGGAGTAAGTAATCTCTTGCCAAGAACTGCTTGAACCGCTTCAGCAAACGCTTAAAAATGAGGCAGATGAGATCTGAAGGGAAGATCCTGTAGCACTTCCAACCCAGAAAGGTGACAGTTGGGTAGATGGTGAAGGAGAAGCGGCAATCAAGGAAAAGGAAGGAAACCAGAAAGTGCATTCTTCTCCTAAAATCAATAGGTAAAGGAAGGCATTTTTGTAATTGCACATTTAGGAAGACCATCTCCAGAAGAGCGTGCACATTTTCTACAGTCTCCAGACAGAAACTCCTCCCTTGCAGGAAGAAAGAATCAATTAATTTAGACTAGTTCAATGCAACCAAAAAAATCCCCAAAATGCATGTTAGACTGTAAGATCCCCAGAGATCTTGGCTGTGATGTTCTGCATTATGCTGGCTTCATTTTAAAGCATTTTAGAGAGTACTCTTCTGGATCTTGCTGCTGTACTGTAAATTATGAGTTGTCTGCTCTGTCCTTGTTGCAGAGGCCACTGCCACCAGAGCAAAGCCATCAGAAGTGAGAATATCCCGAAACTGGAGGTGATCTAGTGCACAGACCAGTCTTTTAACACTTTCAGAAACATCCTTTAGTAACAATGCTGTGTTGATTTAAAGTGTTATCACCCACATATATTACTCCTAATGGGAAGGAACTGGCAAAAGGCAATTCATACCCACAGCCCTTTGCCCCAGTGGAAAGCTACTGCCCTTTGTTCTGCTGCTGAAGGTGGCTTTGAGCTAAATGCGACACACTAACTGAGGCAGCTGAAGGACGGGCACATGGACTCTTCTGATGGCTATGTTAGGCGACCCTAATTCTGGCAGAGCAACCCTCAGGGTAATGCTGGGTGTAATGACGCTTTAAGTGACCATGGCAATACTTGCAGGGCTCATCTGTCCATCATGAGAGTAAACCTCCCTCCATCAGCACCTGATGTAAATTGCAGAGCTTTGTGCTGCAGTTAAGTGAAATGCAGAGCCTCGTTCTGTCCTATGAATGCCATGGTCAGGGAGGTCAAGCTACTACCACAGTACAATTCCCCAGAGATGGCTGCTTGGATTGATCTAACCTAGCAGAAAATCTCTCATTTTTCTGTCTCAAAACCAAGAAAAATAATTAAGCAATAAAATGTTGCAAGCTGTTTGGGAGTGTGTGCTGTAATGAATGCCCTGGAGAAAGAGGCAGAATTAGCTAACATTGCTAATGACACTGGGTTGCTTTGGCTATCGAATCTGTTGAGAAATGACTGTAAGAACTTGCAAGTAACATTAGGTGCAGTCTGCAGATGAGCAGCCCAGCAGCTGTTGAAAACGAATCTGTATAAAGACACATGTACAAACAGTGGCACAACTGTCTATACTATTTAGTGGTAATCTTTGAATAAACATCATGACAATAACAAGAATCCAGAAAATAGAGTCGACATCCCTTTTCTTTACCACACAGGCCCCAAAATGAGAAGAATTCAAGAATTAGCAAATACTTTACATGCAGTCGTTCCCACTGACATCAGAGACTAGTCTTACTTTACAGATTTTAAACTAGTCTGCAGTAAGAATCAGAGAGATTACTGATCATCCCACATACAGTACTATATAACAGACCAAGGACTTCACAGCCTTTTTACACTTTTTCTCTCAATATGAGATACTGGTCACTAGGATTGATGGAAAGATTGATTTAACTGAAGTAACAAATTATATAGTATTATATAGTATTATTCACCCTAGGAAATACAGAGCAGTCAGCCTCACCTCTGTGCCTGGCAAAATCTTGGAGCGGATTCTCCTGGAAGGCATGCTGAGGCACAT
>JANRGW010023596.1:6235-22768 GCA_024733675.1 Psilopsiagon aymara
CTCTGCTTCCTCCCGGCTCCCCCTCCTCCCTGGCAGAGCATGAGGTTCAGAAAGTCCTTGGCCAGACCAAAATGTACAAAGCAGTAACTAAAACACTGGTGTTATCAGCACTGTTCTCAGGCTACAAGTTAAAAACACAGTGCTGCACCAGCTACTAGGAAGGAGAAAAATGACTGCTACTGCTGAACCCATGACACCCCCTCACTCAACAGCCAGCCCCTTGGAGCAAAGGTAGACACTGGTCTGCTCTTCTGATCATCACCTGCCTCCTTATGGAAAAGGGATGAAAGGCAGCCTGAGACTGCTGGTGTGGAGAAGGACAAAGGTACCTTGGCTTGGTGTAGGGAAAGTGTGAAGCTGAATAGCATTTATGGCAGAGATTTCCAATCAGCTGCCTGATTGAGCAAGGAACTGCTGTTTCAGACAGATCACGAGGAAAAGGCTTTCCTCGCCTGGAGCACTGAAATGCAGGATCTGAGGGTTCCTCATCAGGAACCCATCCATATGACAGGTTTTCACAGTGATGTGTTCAATAAAGAAAACTTTTACGTTGTGCTTATAAAGCAGCTGGGTGTTTGTGAAAACAACAGAGTGGTTCAAAACTTGCTTTTGTGACAAATACACTGGAAATGAGGGTATCTGCATTCTAAAGGGATCACTCCCTAGACCCTTGGCCTCTGTTACAGGAATAAGAGTTGCTGTTCTCATTGAAAAGACGAAGAAACAGCCGCAGAGATAAGGAAACACTAGGGCTGCAGTCAGCTGGCAGGTCAGCAGCACTGGCAATTTAGATTTGGTTCTAAATAAAAACATTTTTGTTTGAAGTAATCAAATGAAATGGCAGAAAGAAGTGTGGTTTAGGATTTTTCTGAGGTCTGGGAGGGATCCTCACATCTGTCTGCAGACTCTGTACTGCTCAGCTCCTGCCTCCTCCCATCGTTTCCCTACAAGAGAAAAAGAAACCAATCCCTCAGATTTTTCTTCTGTACCGAACCTCATTTACTTATTTTGAGCCTTTGCACTGATAAAGTCAATAATCACAAGAGGATTAATGAGAAAAAAGGCAAATGGGGGGGTGTGGGGTGTGAATGTGGAGAAATCAGTACATTTCCTAATGAAAAAAGTTACAGCAAAAAAAAAAAAAAGCCTTTTTTGTCGTCATTATTTGTAAGAGGCCGAGCAGTAGAAGTGGCTGCAGTCCCCATCCCCGCTCTGCATTCAATCCCTCGACCACGCGTCCCTGTCCACGGAGGGCCATACGCGGAAGGAGCCGGGGAGGTGCTGGCGCGGGGCTGTGTGGCGCTGGAGCCCATCCGCACTCCCAGCCTGCCCATCACGTGTCAGCGCTTGGAAGTCACCCCGGCTCCTTCCCGTGCTGCGGTTGCTGCTTCCCCCACTCCAGTGCGTGCGAGGACGGAGCGCAGCCTCACGTCCCGGCCCTGCTGGCACACGCGCCCGTCCCGGCCGGCACAGAACTGTGCTGTGTTTCAGCGTGCAAACGGCCCAGGGAGCGGGAGACAGCGCTGCTTTGCACCGCGAGGATTTCCTCGGTTTCGCTGGACGGCTGAGGAATGTCTAACACTAACTACATCCAGATGTGCCGACTTGGCAGCCCGCTGTTGGGACATTACAAGGGGATGCCGGATCAGCGTTATCAAATGGGATGTAAGTATTGGTTATGTATGTTTGATCGGTGTGGGTTGGGGAGTTCTGCAGCAAGCAGTGTCCTTACCGCTTCACTTTTCCTCCAGCAGTTTTCTCTTTGCCTTCTTGCTGTTGCAGCTGCTTCGTGCAGCAACACGAACTGCGACGGTTAACATGGAGCGGGGTCAGCTACAGGCTCTGAACATGCAGCCTTCAGCCTTGCTATTTGTGCTTTACACTTTGCTTTGCGAAGAACTTTCTCTGAGTGTTTTAGGTGGTTTTTACAGGAGAAATTCTCAGTGCTCCAAAATAGGGCTTCTTCACAGCCACAGACATGTTCTAGAGGTAGCACGTCACACTTACAAGCCATTCCTTAGCACTAAGAGGACATGAATTTTCTCCCCATTAGACTGTTGTATGCTTTAAGTAAAACATGGGAATTCTGAAGATCTCTAGCATCACAGAAAAAGAATTCAGTCCCAGTGAAATGTTCAGCTACTGATCACGTTTTTAACAGCTTTTGGGCAGGTTCTGATAAAATTAAGTGTTGGGTGTCATCTTGAAATTAGGCAAGCCAGCATGTCCTGTACATGCCTGGCTGTAACAACCCATCCATGTTAATGCTGTAACTGTAACTGCTGGGTTTGGGGCACATCAAGCAAGTTACTTATTGGATCAGAAGGTGATCGGGGAGCTGAAGAGTCAGTGGGTGCTGCAAGAGCTGGGAAAGGAGGACAGTTGTTTTGAGGGGCTGTTTTGTGCCCCTTCACATGCCTGCAAGGCTTTATCCTCCTCCTGGGGCCAGGGGAAGTGGATGTTTGCATGAGGGAGGGCAGGCTCCTTGCCCTGCGCTTGGCTGCTCCAGGAGGGACCTGTCTCCCTGAAGGAGTCGAGGTGTGATTTTTGCTGCTGAGCTCTCTGTAGCTCCAAAAATAAGACCACTTACACACAGGACTGAGTTCAGGGAAGCACCTCCTGAGGCTGCCAGGCCTCTGACAGGCAGACGGGTCGTGCACCCAAGGCAGGGCTGCCCAGGGTCATCAGGGCACATCTGCGCACATCTGCTGCTGCCTTCTGCAACTGCACCACATGATTCCCCACCAAGGATGGTGCAGGCTCCCTTCTGGGACCCCTCTATGTGAGAGCAGGCATCTTTGCATCCACCTCCAGCCTGTGCACAGCAGCTCTGCAGTTTCCCTTCATTTAAGGTTGTATACTTCATAAAACCTTGCTGACTGGGATGAAAGCTAAAAAGAAGCAATCACAGCAGCCATTTGCAAGCAGTTATCAAACATGTGACTGGCATTGCTACCACAAGAGACTGTAATAAATTGGGACCAGCCAGTTGGGCAGCTGATGAAACAACATACTGCAGGACTGGGGCAAGCAGAGAGGTAAATCATAGAATCATAGGCTCATTTGGGTTGGAAGGGACCTCAAAGCTCACCCAGTTCCAACCCCCTGCCATGGTCAGGGACACCTTCCACTAGACCAGATTGCTCCAAGCCCCATCCCAATGGCTTTGGACACGGCCAGGGATGGGACAGGCGCAGCTCCTCTGGGCAACCTGTACCAGGGTGTCAGCATCCTCACATGGAAGAACTTCTGCCTAAGAGCTCATCTCAGTCTCCCTTCTGTCAGGTTAAAGCCATTTCTGTTTGTCCTGCCCCAGAAGGCCCCTGTCCAAAGCCCCTCTCCAGGTTTCTTGTAGCCCCTTTAGGCACTGGAGCTGCTTTAAAGTCTGCCCAGAGCCTTCTCTTCTCCAGGCTGAACAAGCCCAGCTCCCTGTCCTGTAAACATAGATCTGACCTGTTCATTTGCACTGGTCTGAAAAGCAGCTCCAACAGGAGAGTTGGAAACTGTCTCTTGAGTGAGACCTGCGTTTTTATTACCTGCGTGCACCCTGTTTCAACCGACAGAGCTCCTGCTTCCAGGTGCTGCAACACAAGTAATGGCAGCAGAGACACTACGCATGGGGTCGGAGCAGTGCTGTGGTGGCAGCACCAGTGTCACAGTGTGCGGCTGAGCAGTGTGAGCCTCTGCCCTCTGCATCCCTGGAACAGCTCTCTTAAGACATTCAGCTAATTAAGTCCTACAGCCCATTCTCTGTGTGATTATAGACTTCAAAACTCGTAAGCAGCTGAATGGGATGGGCTCTTTTTTCCTGTGAAGGCAGTTAGTGATTGTTCTGGTTACTTCATTTTTGTAGGGCTGTGCCCTAACCAGTGTGCCAAAGGGCATCTCTTGTCTTGCAGCCAGACCTGTCTTCTAGTCAAAAAGGTCGTCATTCAGCATTGCTTTGTAATCCTATGGCTCCAAGTGAGACCTCTTCAGAAACACAGAGAAGAGTTCTTGGGCACCAAACTACTTGCAGCATCAACTTTGATGAGATTACTGATTTTACCTGAAGGGAAGAAGGAACCAAAACAAAATCCAAACAAACAAAACCAAAGCAAGAAACCACACAGGAATACATCTCATTACATGACACCCAAACAGAAATGTGAGGGCACTTCTTCTCCTGCTCGAAACACAGTTTTTCTCCCTTTAAACACTCCAAAGCAAGCTTGAACTGCAAAACCTGAGTTGACTTGTAGTTTTCTATGCAGGGCAGAACAAACCCAGTGCTGGAAGCAGACGTGTTTCCTTGAGAATACCCTGAGGATCCCAGACACCCATGTAAGGCAAAATGAAGACAAGAATTTGCCTACACAAGACCCATACCAAGATAACTCAGCTGAGAGTTTGAAACCTTTGCCTTAGCACTTCCCACCAGGTTTCTCTACAAGGGTAAGAGAAGGACAGCGGCCTAACATGGCTTAGAGAGAGTGAAAGTGATCCCCACACAAGACATAGTGCTACCTGTGTCTGCATGTCCAGCAATGCATTTAAGCTAAACTGGTACAGACACAGAGTCAAATACCGTCCTGAGCCTCAGGGGTTCAGAGGATGGGACCACATAAGTCAGTAGGAAGATGTAGTCACCAGAGCTTCCGGGGGTGCTGACTTCCTGCTGTCAGCATCCTGATCTGGTGGGATGGAGCTCACCTGTGCACATCTGATCTGTGCAGTCTCAGCTGCAGGGTGGGCACACAGTGGTGGTGTCACTGGTGGGTTCTTGAGCAGCACCAGGAGACAGCAGAGAAGCAGCAGCACAAGGTGAGGAGGAGCCTGGGAGCTTGATTAGCTCTTGCTGAGTGGATGGAAAAACTGGGAAACTGATGGGAAACCTTCTGGCAAAGGGGTGGGAGACAGACATATGCACAGACCTCCTCATTAGAGGCCAGAGCCTGGGTCTCTGCTTCCAGCATTGGGTGTTGCAACTTAACTCTGTTCTCATGAAATGCATTCAACCAACATGAACTGAAAACAAGTACCCAAAACATTGCTTCACAACACCTCTACCATCCAGAATTTTCCAATTTGTCCTGAAGACTGCAAAAAAACCCCCAAAAAACCTCCATTAAACCCATCAGAACTGGATTCCCAACACTTTTCTCAGCTTATTTTACAGGGAAACAAAGACATCTCCATCAGCAACCACAACATATGTGGCCCCTTCATTGCACAAACTTACCAGTGGCTGCTCCAGCTTCAGCATCGAGAAGGGGAGCAGGAAGGAGCCAGAAACACTTTCCATTCAGCAGAGCAGCAAGTTGGTTTGGGGACAACCCACAGCCATGCTTGGAGGGGATGGATGCTCCTGTGAGCCAGGCTGGGATGAGTGTGCCACAACTGATTGCTGTTTTGTATGCTCTTGCTTGGTGTATCGTGTTTTTCAGTTTGCCTCTCCATTGCAGCTGCTTTTCACAAGGCTGGGTGGGTTGAATAACCATACTTCAAGGCGAAAAGCAACATGCCAGAACCACCAAGGCTTCTTCACTGAATTCAGGGGCAGGATCCAGAGACTCTTTTCCACTGAGACCCACATAAGCAGAAGTGCCAAGTGATGGAGATGTGGTGGCTGTTGCAAAAGAATGACATTTCCAGGATGAGCTCAAGACTTCATGTCATTCAGCTGGGAACAAAAAAACTTCTTATTTTAAAAGCCATCCTTTAACTGCTTTTATTGCAGCACTCCTTGGCCATATTTCAGAGTCCTCCCCTCAAATAAATGAAAACCCGGCACAGGTCTGGGCCCTCTGCCCAAGGGTGCTCCAGCACAGGTCGGATTCCCTGCCTGGATACTCATCAGGGTGCTGTGTCCAGCTCTGGCCACTTCCAGCTTAGAGCATTTTGTGCCTCTCAGGCCCTGCAGGCTGTGGGCCCCTTAGTTCTTTCAGCAAGTTCCCTATGTAGGGGCTCCCCACATTGCCACCTCATGGATACAGCACCTCTCAGCCTCTTCCTACAGCCACCTCAGCCCTCTAACACTGCTGGCGATCACAGCCCAGCACAGAACATTCCCAGCCTTCCCTAGGACATGCCTAGTCCCACTGCTGGGGCAGACTGCACCATTCCATTCCAAGCCAGACTCAACATCCCTCCTGCAGCCAGCACAAAGAGGGGTAACTGCCCACTTTTCCAAGTTTGGAGGACATGGGGGGCAGCCCTGGCAGCTGAGCTCTGTAATTCCCTGAGGCACCAAATGACGCACCAGCTTTACACCCCCAGCCACAAGCTGGATAGAGATCCCCCCCAAAGGGTGTATGAAGCAGAGGTGTGTCTAACTTGGATGCAGACAAGCAGCAAGATGCTGTGCTGAGAAACGCTCTGCTGTGCTCACATCTCTTTTGTTTGGCATCCAATATTCTCTGCTCACTTTGATAGCTCTGTAGTTATTTTTTTCCCCTAGTGTCAAGGTGGATTAGTGTTTTGGCTTTGGAACATACCTCAGTGCCTGCCAGAATCATTAATCCCTCTGAATTCAAGAACAGGACAGCTTTTCCTACACTGACATCCATGTATAAAGCTCTCCCATGTGTAATAATCAAGGGTATTTCCTTGAAAAGAAGGAAATATCTTACAAAGGCTGGAAAATCCATATTAACTCAATCAAGGAATCACTTCGAGGGCTGTCAACTTTGTTTGAAAAGGAGATGTCTGTATTCAGCACCAAACTGTTTTATTTCAGCATGGATACTGCTATTTCAACTTCTTTCAATAAATGAAAACACAGGAGAAAATCCAGGCTATCAGCCCAGGCAGGCTGGTAACAATTCAGGGTTTTTCTTGGCTTTTCTGAGGGCACTTATTGCCAGACTCTGAGATGCTGGCGGGATAAATCTGTAAACCATGGAAATGAGGAGTTTCATGACACATACATTTTATTCCAAACCCTCTCCGATAAAATTAAACACAGGAAGGAGCCAGGACTCTCATCCAGCTCTTTAACTCCCATCTGGAGCCTGGCAGCTGAAAAAAGATCAACTTCTGCACAGAAGAAGAAAAAAAGAAATGCTATTACAGTGGGGAAAGAAATAAGACTTTTCAAAGAGCTTGAGTGGAGACACAAACATTCCAGCACTACCCGGATCCATCCTGCCATGGGCTGCACAGCTCCCACTCACTTCATTAGACTGCATAGACATAGCTGCATATAGAGCTTATCCCATCAAGACAGCAGGGGCAAAAATGCCTCAATTCTACTTCTTTTTGGGATGGGCTCCCTGTATTAGGATTCTTAATACCACCCAGCAGAAGTTCTTGCTTGTGATGTGCAGAAAAGGGACAAACTCTTTCTCCTGAGCAGATCCAGATGATTGGCATGTCTTGGGTGTAGCAGGACCATCCCTCTGTATCCCTGGAGCTTCTGGAAAATTACTGAAGGCAACATGAGAGAAAACTTGCTGGGAACCACGTTGTGACAGCTAAAGGATGATTTAGCACAGAACTGAAGCCCAGCGGGTTGCTGCAGAGCACCGCAATCAGGACTTGCCAAGGGTAATTTGCACACTACAGACACAGAATGCAAATTAACATCCTATAAGTGCTAGGAAGGACTGTTTCACAAGGCTGAAAATAGTTACGAGCCAAGAACATGTGGCAGAAAGAACATAAAGAGAAAGCAGCTTCTGATTATTATAAGCATTTTAATAACAATTCATGAGAGATCAGAGAAAATGATGCAATCCTGCTGTTAATATCAAAGCTACACCAGTTAGAACACTCGCCTAGCCCAGAAGAGAGTGAAAGGTACAGTAAAAAAAGGCAATAAATGTAGAAAAACACAGCAATCTCTATTACAGACCAGAAAAAATGGCAAGAAAAAAGGCCTAAGTTAAAAAAGTGTGGTCATAAGGACAAGGAAGAAGAGATTTTAAACCCGCTCGGAATGCGAACAGCCTTACAGCAAAGCACACATAAGCCATTTGCTAAAATGAAGTATTCAGAAACAGTGGAGACAATGCGGTCAGTTAATATTCTGGAGCTGCAGATAGTTTATACCATATGATGATGAAATACTCTCAATTTCAACAGTGACAGACAGGCAGTTAACCAGTAATGAAAAGCAAAATAGTTTAAATTTTTTAGGTCCAAATAATGTGCACCTAAGAACTGCAAAGGGACTGGCCAAGAAATCAACTGGTTTATTATTTTTTCTGTCTCATAAGTCTTGAAGCATTGCCCAGATCTCACAGGGTCTAGAGGTAATGCTGTGTCACATTTTAATACTTCACAATTACAGACTTGCTAGTCCAATTTAGAGTTTTGAGAAGATAATGTTATGGCTGATGCAAAATTGATGGTTAATGAACAATTAGCAGGTGATACAATCCATGATAGGGAAAAGAGGTTTGCTGAAAACTGATGCCTTTCAGGTCAGAATTACACTGAATAACGATATTCTCACCAAGCAATTGGCTACCCCATTGGGTATTTGAGTCAGGAAGGTGGCTGCAGGGCTCAACTAGAGAGAGGCGCAACACCCATATGTTTGCCCTGCAGGCAAACAGTGCTGAAAACAGAGACCTGCAGGGCACAAGCCCTGGCTCCCCTCTGCTTTTCAGCCCCCAGTAAGGAGTGTGCCTTAACTGATGGCAGACTGCCATACAAACCCTCAGCTTTCACTCGAGAAGTTTTTGGATATGATCTCAGCTAATCCCAGACAGACTGACAACTGTTAAGACCTTCAGAAGTAGTTCCTACTCATATAGCAATTTCCCTGAACTAAACGCTTTCTGCCTTCTTACCATCTTCCATAATTTTTGGGTTTGTTTTGTTTGCAGTTGAAGAACAGATTCAGTGAGGAAGAAGATCTCCAGGAAAAGCGTAAGTGAGGAATCAAATCTCGCATTTCAAAAGGCAGCTTCACCTATCAACACATGAATCAAACATTCCTAACACCATGCTCTGCCTTGCTTCTCCATATTGCAATATATTTGCCCATCTCTTGCTTACCAGTTAGGGTCATTTGGCAGAGGCAAAACACCCATGGTTCATTCTAACCTTATTATTGGAAGTTATTTATAATGCTTTAATGTTTTATAAAGATTACTGGCAACAAAAAGGAGCTATATAAATTCAAGAGGATGTCTAATGTATTCATTTTGAAGGCACAAATCATAGCTGGGATGTAAGACCTGGCTCCATGTGCAGAGAAATGCCAGTGACACTGCAGCTGAAAAATCTGCCCTTCAGCAACCAGCTCTGCTCTTTCCTGTCTCCACTCAAAAACAGTAAAAGCAGCAAGAAACGTTACCAAGAAGGGGGGAAAGGGGAGAGAAAAAGAAAAAAGAAAAGGAAAAAAACAGTAACAATTTCTGGAAGAATGGCATTGTGCATTTTCCACCTTGTTGTCCCCAAAGCAGTGAAATCTCCAAAACGGAAGACTATGTTTGGCAGAGAGGGATGTGGGAGAAAGGACTGATTTCAGATAATTTGACAGAATAGTTTGCAGGACACTGGATGACTGCTTGGTAACTTAACTAACCAGGTCACAGAGCCAGAGCACTAAGATCAGCAGTAGGTTTGCAAACCTGTGTGCCCTTTGGCAAGGTCTTTAACAAGTCTCAGCGCTCCATAAAACACACTTTACTGCTAGTTTTTAAACACTGTTTCAGTTAGATCTGCCTGCATGCCTCAAAGCTGCCAAATCCTCGTTTCTGACACTGTATGCTTCTTTACAGATGGACATTGGTGCCAGGCAGCTCTAACACAGCTTTTAACAGTCCCAGAAAAACTGCAGAGACAATGAGAGTTCGTCTCAAAGGGGATGTGATCTGTACCCTCTTCCTGCTAGTAGTGCTTTGCTCTTTACTCTACTCCCAACTGGAACATTTAGTCCCTGTAGGAAACAAGGAGCTGACACAGAAGAAGCCTTCAGTAACACCAAAAACGTTTTCTGACTCCAGAGCACCTTGGAGACCGATGCCAGCAAAGGCAAAGGAACCCAGGCTCCAAGTAACTCCTGTCCTTAGACGAAGAGAAGCGGCCAACAAAAGGGTCCAAACAACAACTCCATCCCCATTGAGTGATTCCGCCTTCAACTTCAAGGGCTATCTCCTAAACAAGGATAACAGGAACTTCAATCTCCTCATTAACCAGCCCAAGAAATGCAGGAGAACACCTGGAGGTCCCTTTCTGCTCATTGCTATCAAATCAGTAGTTGAAGACTTCGACAGACGTGAGATTGTCCGTAAAACTTGGGGCAGGGAGGGTCTGGTGAATGGGGAGCAGATCCAGCGGGTGTTCCTCCTGGGAACACCAAAGAATAGGACAGCTCTGGCAACGTGGGAGACCCTGATACACCAGGAGAGTCAGACGTACCGGGATGTTTTACTCTGGGACTTCATGGACACTTTCTTCAACCTGACCCTGAAGGAGATCCACTTCCTGAATTGGGCTGCTGAGTTCTGCCACAATGTGAAGTTTATTTTTAAAGGTGATGCTGATGTTTTTGTCAATGTTGAGAACATCATTGACTTCCTTGAGAGACATGACCCCACTGAGGACCTCTTTGTTGGGGACATCATCTACAATGCCCACCCTATCCGTGTCCAAAAGAGCAAATACTACATCCCAGAGACCATGTATGGGTTAAGCATCTATCCAGCCTATGCAGGGGGAGGAGGGTTTTTGCTGTCCAGCCACACCATGAGGAAGCTTTCTAGGGCTTGCAAAGAAGTGGAACTTTTCCCCATTGACGATGTCTTTTTGGGCATGTGCTTACAGAGAATCAATCTCAAACCCATCTTGCATGAAGGATTCAAGACCTTTGGCATTGTCAAGCCCTCTGCTGCCCCACACCTACAGACATTTGACCCCTGTTTTTACAAAGATCTCATGGTAGTCCACAGTCTGAAAGTTGCTGAGATCTGGCTAATGTGGAACCTGCTCCACAGCCCACATCTATCCTGCACTCAGAAGAAGCAAGTGAAGAAACCTTTCCAATGGAAAAAGAAAGCTCAAACAACAATGCAGGCATCACCCCTCAGATAATGCAGGCAGACTGGAGCAGAAATACATAGCAGACCAGCTGAGAAGCAGAGCCTGGAATTGTTGCAACCAGATGAACTAACTTTAGAAGTAGAGCATTTTAGCACATCATATTTACAATGTTAAGAGAAAATGAGAAACTATTGCAGGAATTTGCAAAGTTTCCATATTTGCACAGACACACATACCATGTAGGTCCTTCTCCATTAGTGAGTCCAAATAATGACAGCATCTTTAATTTATTATTATTTATGTTATAGTAGGGCTTAGTGGGCCAGTGTGTAAAAGCACATTGCAAACCACAGTCCTTGGAGATTTTTCAGCATCGTTAGAAATGTGAGGAAGGAAAAAAGAGAGTGTGAGAAATGACACCAAGTTGCACAGAGACCATTGTCAACTTGTTACCTTGACTTGGACTCATTGAGAAATGACTGAACTACACAGTAACTACAGTAAAGGAAATCACGTCACCTTAGTAACTGCTCAGATCAAGTCACTGCTGCCTGCTTGGCTTTCTGTAGCCTCATAGCAAAAGAGCAACTAACAGGTATTGAAATGGCGTCCTGTACATTACAGGCAGAGCTGACTATAAGAAAACAATCTGGATCCTGAGGCTGGCTTGCCTGGTTGAGCAAGGATAGGTAAGTAGATAACTGGGAAGGGGCAGACTTCCAAAGAGCCTGTAAAGAAAGGACAAGAAGAACTTTGAGCTGATCCCTCCAAGTCTTGATTTTTCATTATTCACATCAACTCCTCAGTTCAAGTATCTGCTCCATGATACACTCAGGACACAGGGGACGAGTCTGTGGCAATCCCTTGAGCTCAGGTTCTCTCCCCTAGCCTGACAGTGAAAACTCAAAGTAATACAACAGTATGTGATCTCCCTCACCATCTAATCCAGATTTTCAGAAGGTTTGCATCTGGAGAGATCCTTTGGCCTTTGCTCGTGAAGGTAAAACCACACAGAGGTACTGCTGGCATCACATCCGGGAGCTTCTACAAACTGAATGGAAACTTGTCAATGGTCTGAGCTGATTTCTATAAACCTCAGTGCTCTTGCTTAGCATACAGTCAACTGCAAAGAGCAGCCAATACCTTGTATATTGCTGTGGGTGTTACGTGAAGGGAGAAATCAGGCTTCAGGCAAAAGGGGTACAGATTAAAAGCCTTTCTGAATTCATTGCAAGAAAGCAAAAATTCACAGCAACCTTTCTGTCGGGCTTTCCAAGGTCAGTCAGTTTGTAGCTTCATAGTTTAAGCATTGGATGAGAACACTGAATAGCTTAATTTTTCAAAGAATAGTCAATACTTTAAAGCTTTTTTTCCAGCTGCAGTTTACCTTAAAGGAACTTACTTTGCTTGGACATCAAAGAGGAAGGAAATTCCTCTAAATCAGGGTTAAAAAGTGATGAAATTCATGGGGCAAAAAGCCTGAATTCACCTTTGATACTCTGTTGATTCCTTTGCAATTTTTTCCCCTGAACAAAACTCCTATCCACCTGAGAATCTCTGATGCCATCCCTCTTCAGTTGAGCACATAACACCCAGCTTCAAAGAAGATTACAATCAGTCATAAATGTCCAAGAAGTTGGTCTTCCTTGAACAGAGCCTGCAGCACAGCTGCATTTCTTATCTGGGTATCACCTTCCTTCCGCTCAGCAGTAATCCTAGCTCAGTACTTGTATTACCTGTGCACAACATGGAGGAAAGCAAGCTGGTATTATCTATTGTTAGACTACTAAAAGCAGTCTTACATATTATTTTCATCATAAGAGCTTAAGCTTTATAATGTATTTCCAAGAAAAGCTCAACTATATAGCAGTCAAAACACCGTATGTTGATTTAAAATATTTTTAGGATGCAATCCTGAAATACAAAATACTCTGTAAGCTTCACAAGGAGCTCTATAGGGTGTGGAAATAAGCCAGAGCCTTGCTGGTGGGAGAAAGCCAGTGATGCCCGTCTGCTAACATGTGATAGTTATGAATTGATGAGCTTATACAGAAATGTATTACCTGTGATTATTTTACAGTTTGGGAAACTATTTATACCATAATTAAAGACAGCATGTAGATGTGCTTCTAGTTGTCAGTCAGTCTGTAAAGTACAGCTGCACACACATTGTAAGACTAACACCATGGCTATTTTTCATAAAGACAGCAACATGAAAAATACATTGCTCATTATTTTGGATAACTTAGTCTTTATTTATGCTGGACTTAATTTAATGGCAATGACAAAAATAAACACAGCTTACATTATGATTTCCATCAAGGACTAGTAAGGTTCAACAGTCCAGTCCTTATTAAGGTCTTCCTTTTAAGCTTGGAGATGCACAGAGATTGACATCTCCCTCTAGGATATCTTCAGATCTGCAATCTACCCACAACACAGCATTAATGAGTACATTTTGTCCCAGATCAAAGTTCTTATTCAACACTCACCTGCACCAGGACATACCTGAATAGCTGGCAGGAACAGAACTAGAGCCAGCTGTTTACTCTGTTTTAGTCTACGGAATAGCTCATTTCTTTCATCCAGTGAATACCAGACCTTTCTATTAATGAAAGATACACCTGCCTTTTCAGCCCTGCTGCATGCCCTGTTTGACACAGTTTTAAGTTTCCATTTGCTTCTGGGGTTGAGCTGGAAGTTCACAGACACCACATGTAAGCATAATGCACTGGGGAAATGTTGGAGGGCAGCACTGCAGCCTCTGCAGTTTATCCAATTCGGTTTACTGCTACCGCAGCCAGAAAGTCTTTGACTTCACCCAAGCTGGAGATCGTTTCCTAGAAGCTGCAGTTCTTTTCAGGAAATCCTAAAGCCATGGGTGTGTATGAGAACAGGCAGGAAGGACCCTCTACCAACCTTTCTGATGCATCTCAGAAAACCAAACCCATCTGTTTCAGAATGACATTCTGAGCAGCTTTTATTAACTGCCTAATTCAATACACCAGTCAGGGGTTTGCTACAAAGCTTTGCTTGGCAACTTTTTTTCATGACTAGCCCGAGAAAAGAAAATATAAAAGCATCCTAAGTGGATTCTACCAGTAGCAAGGAAAGCAAGCAGACATAAACATCTAAAGCTGATACAGTGGTTTTATTGAGTCACAATGATCCACACAGAGTCCAATTTTGTTCCTACTGTATATGAGTGGCCAGATTTGGTCACTATAATGAGCAGAGCTGGCTTGAATCTCACATTCATCACCTTCAAATGCACCTCTGAACACATAAACTGGTAGCAAATGCTAAGATCCATCTGTCAGGCCACTGCTAAGACATAAAACACAAAAGCCAAAGATGTCTCTGAAGCAATAGAGAGTTAAAATGTTGTGCTTCCCGTCTGGCAGTTTAATGATTCATCTTCCTACAGCAGGTTCTTTGAAGCAAACCCCAGCTGCAAAATCAAACAGTACAGAATAAACAGCTCAGAGAATCCTCACTGAATATTAGCACTGAGAACATCCCTGGAGAGTGCTGAAGGACCACTAGATGTGTGAGTGGAGGGAACTCTACCCCAAAGCCCAGTTTGAAGAAGTCTGAGCCCCCAAGTTCTACCTTTCAACTGTAGTCAGGTCTTGGCAGCCCTGAAAATTAGCCCACCACTTGTCCTAACGATGCCACTAACACCACTGATGTTTGTCAAACCCAGTAAAACTCATAAATCCAATTTTGCATTGTTTTCAATGTCTTGGGATCAGCAAGAAAACCATACTGAGAAATAAGAGGGAACTATGAAGGATGACCGCGTCAAATGCCTCCAAGAGCAACACCCACCAGACTTGACCAGCCCAATGCTTGCTCTGCAATTCATCCAAACCCAGTTTCTCAACTGATCTTCTCTCTTTCCTTCCATATCCCAGCCCATCCATTAACAATCCCAGTGCTGAGACCAGAGAAAAATAAAGTACCAGAAGCCTGCAGTGACTGCCTTGTTGCCAGGGGGCTGAATGAGCAGGGCAATCGTAAAGGCATAAAATTAAGGCAAACACTCCCTATAGCCACAGAAGCAAAAGAAAAGGGTGAAATTATCTTAGTAATGGCAATACTTGTGGATGCAACAGAGCTCCCCAGAGAGGACCAGGGTAAACTCAGGATTTTAGGGCTTCAGTTTGTCAGAGAGACAAGCAGAGGTGTAAAGGGAATGCAGTGATTTAGGCTGTTTTGATTACTGAGTTGATTAGACTGCACACTGCATTATCACACAAGGGCTTTTTTTGTGACTGGTATTTAAACTAAACGTTTCTCCAAAAGATACTGATACTGGAATAAAATTTAGGCACCAAATGGAATACGTAGTACATGTGAAACATTAGAGCACTTAAAAACATGCTTCTGAAATTGCGACAGTCAGTAATTTAAAATGACCAAACTAGTAACATTTAAAGGGGAACTAATTATGGTACGAAAGAGAAAAGGTTATGTTAAATCACTACAGCCTAATTCAGAGCAAAAATTACTACTATAATGGTACCTTACACTCCAGTAATGAGCTACTCCGCAAACTCCACCTTACCTTTCCTGCTGTTTCAACCAGTCATCACTCCCAAATCATAAAAAGGAAAGGTTTTGCCCGCTGGAAAAATCATCACACACATCCCCACAAACAAAACAAGAGCCTTGATATAAGGTTTAGCAGATTAGACATTTAAACTGTGACTTTACATCTAAAATTCACAGAGAGATAATACGGTATTTGAGTTCCACCTAAACCCTCCAAGTAACAGATACACTCCCTGCAAGAACAAACCCCTTCTTAGGCAGGGTTTTCACTTGATAACTGGTTATAACCTGCCCTTGAACAAAGCCCCCTGCTTCTTTAACTCCTCATCCTATTCTAATGCTTGAGTCACATCTTTAGTGAGGTCCATTTTTAATTTCACGTTAGTTTGCTTCAACCTTACTCTGAAACACCCATACGCTACATGAAAAGAAGCAACCAGAATTCATATTTTAACTCTTCAAACACACACAGTGATGGATTTCTTTGTCTACACGTGTCAGGTTATGCCTGACAGGGTCAGCCAGAGAGGAGAGTGCTTTGTGATGGGGTAATCATGATAAAGGAGATACAATTAAAAACACCTTGATCCTTGTTCAGATGCTCTGAAGGAAGTAAATTGCTGCAGCTTGGACATCCCATTTCTCTCACAGATTTACTCTCCTATCTGTTTGGAGGTGCCAAACAAAACCTAACAGAAATTCAGCTCAGCAGGGTTCTTAAGAGACTAAAAGTTACTCATAGGCTCTAACAACATGGAGAAAGTCACTGTAAAGTGGGCACCAACACCCTTGGTTTTCCCTTTGGAAAACACCAGCTGGAACATAACCTCCAGCCAGCCTCTTGTACTGATGAATCACCACCTTGCCGCAACTGAGCCTTAAGGAAGGTTTTGTTTTAAACAGATGTAATGGGAGTTCTGGAATGAAAGCAGATACCACATTCTCCACAACCGAGCACATTTTCCACCAAACTCAACATTCCCCTAGCAGAAAACAGCATTC
>JANRGW010023599.1:0-22919 GCA_024733675.1 Psilopsiagon aymara
ATTATTAAAAATACATCAGGTAATTTAACCCCGTCTCCTATAGCCCACTAATTGTATTTGAGCACACAATGTGTCTTTAAGGGCAGTATTCATCCTTGTCTCGACCTGACATCTCCAGGAGACAGACAGTTTATCCTTTTCTTAGATACGTTACGGTCTATCTTGGACTCCATCAATTGATTCCTTTTATGCCATCCTCCATTCATCTTACTATGAACTGTTTCTTACGGTCTCAAGTTTAGCAAGAACCTGTTCAGATGAAAACCACGATGCTGGATCAAGAACAGTTCATTTCAGGCAGCTTGTGGCAAGCGGCATTTCAGCTCACCTTCCTCACAGGCCTCATCATAATCTTTAAGGTGTTCCAAGGTTTCCAAACTTGTCACAGGACCACAAGGCTCCTGTGGATACCTTGACTTTTGAAGGGGAAAAGCTTCAGAGACAGCATACGCAGAGGTTTGGTCCACTCTCTGTAAATTGAAGAAATTAAAACATTTCTAAGGATTGCTGGATATTAATTTCTGAGCTTCCTATATCCATGTTTCTCCTCCAGAGAGAGCAAACATTAGTCGGAATGCAACACAAGACAGCATGGCTGTTACAAGAAATAGACATATTTTGAAACACATTTCTCTGACTGTTCAACTGACTGGAGAAATCGGACTGGGAAATCACTGAATAATAAGCATTCCTTTTGCAATTAGTGCCAATCATAGTGATTGGAGAAAATGTAGGGAGAGCGCAAGGACTTATCCCCTGGGGGCTGGATGGAGACTTGCTGAGCTAGTCCACAGCAATCACCAACTATGAAATTTGACATCAGCATTTTGTCATAACCAGCTGGCCACTGCGTAAATAGTCTGAGTGATTTTCCGCCCCATATTCATCTCTCTGAGGTGTACATGTCACTGTGCTTCGACATATAACACTTGCAATGCAGACAGCTCCCATATATTCCTGGTATCTAATCTAACTGCCATCCTCCAGCTCAAAGCCATTTCCCCTTGTCCTTTCACTACATGCCCTTGTTAGAAGCCCCCTCCAAAAGCCCAGGTCTCCCGTAGCTCCTTTAGGCACTGGAGCTGCTCTAAGACCTCCCAAAGCCTTCTCCGCGCTGAGCCAGCCCAGCTCTTTCAGCCTGCCCTCAGAGAGGCGCTCGGGCCCGGTGACCATGTCACGGCCCGGCTCTGGACTGGCCCCACCAGGCCACTTGAGAGGACGCCCTTACCGCTCTCGGCACCGCCCCCCCTCATCCCGTTCGTTACCTCCGCCCCGGCCCCCGCGGCCAGGCGCTGCCAGCGGTACAGCTGATGTGCCGGGCGTGACAGAGCCGCTGCGGGCAGCGCCGTGAGCCGCGCGTTCCTCCCGGCGAGGCCCCGGGCGCACCGCGCCGACCGCGGCTCCGCCATGGAAACGCCGCGGCTCTTCCGTGGAAGGGCGCCGTGTGTCCGCCGGCGCACGCCGATGATGCGGGGGTACGGAACACGCTCACGCCTCCTCCGGCCGCGTACGGCGGTAACGGCGCTGCGGGGCCCGCGATGCAGGTGAAGCAGTGCGGGGCGGGCGGCGCAGGGGGGATATTATCGCTCTCGGTAAGTGCCTGAGAGGAGGTTGTAGTGAGGTGGGGCGGTCTCTGCTCTCAAAGTAACAAAGAAACGGCCCCAGACTGACCAGCGGAGGTTTAGATGGAGACAAGGGAAAAAAACTGTTTACTGAACGGGGTGCTCAGGCACTGGAACAGCTGCCCGGGGCAGTGCGGGGGTCACCGTGCCTGGAAGTGTGCACACACCGTGTAGATGAGGCCCTCAGTGCCATGGGGTAGTGCTGGGCGATGGTTGCACTTGGTGAGCTTAAAGGTCATTTCCAGCCGAGTTGATTCTGTGATTCTGTGCTTCTGTGATTTCAAGCCTGAGGTGCCAGGACAGAAAGGTGAAGCTAGGCATCACCTACACAGGTGTTGTGAAATACGAAGTCACTAATCTCAACAAGATAACAGGGTTTTGTTAAGGGATAAAGTCAATAAAGTAAAAGCAACAGTGCTGGGCACATTACCATAGCCAGAGTCTCACTGATTAGCGTTTGTTACAGGTTTATATACTTTCACTATGGTATTAGTCATATCCATATTCATAATTCCCACTTATAGGTGGGGAATATTATAACTAGCTTCAGAAATTTATTATCGTAAGTCTCCTCCTCTTGGTGTCTGTGCGCTGCTTTACGGTGACTGTGGGCCTTGGGTCTTGAGGATGGAGTGAGCAGTCTTCTCATGCTAGCAGGGGACTTCAAGATGAAGTAAGCAGTCTTTCTCACGCTGCACTTTTCACCTGTGGCACAGTTGGATGCCCCAGTAATCACAGAACTAGCTGACACCAGCCATATCTGTATTTTTCTGATAGCTGGCAAAGATTTAGGACAGTGTGACCTTCCTGCAAAATGTATTGCAGGACGGGCAGACAAGTAGTATCCAAAGCTAGCAGATATTTGGGAGGCACTGTTTCTAACTGATAAGTAGAAGGATGGTGTGAAATAACTCATTTGTGTTTAATGGGGCCACTAAATCCTGTTCTCTCACCACAGACTTACAACACAAACATTATTCTTTATCCTCTGCCTAAGTTAAGCTAAAAGTACTTTAACCCTATGTTTTCCCGGCACTAGCTTTTCTCATATCAAGCCCCCCCCCCCCCTTTTCTTTTACCTTTGCAAATTCTTTTGCTATGTAACTCCATTTTACTCAGGAGTTCTGGCAAAGTATTTACTACTTTCAACTTGTTGTCTAACCTTAAGTCATTAGCGAGCTTTGTTTCTGTTACTGCGAACCCATACGGTTATATCCACATAACACCACCTATGACTTGGAAAAGCCAAGTGTTTATCACGTGTTTATCACAGTGCCCTCTGCAACAGTGCCACCAACATGGCAATCCACCCTTGTGTATACGCATAAAAGTCCATGTATGTACTGCCTCTCTGGGCAGCGCTCTCAGACACCCCAGAAACTAGCTCCCACAGTGTACACGTTCAGCCTCTCTCACCGTGCCTAAACAACCAATGCAAACCTGAAATTAAAAGGTTTCATGTAAAAATACTGATACATGTGCTGCTGAGCCTCAGTGCGTCCAGAAACACTCACCAGAGAAACCTCAGCTGCTTTAAATGTAAAAACCCAAACCAAAAAGCTCTGAGAGCTCAAAGCCATCAAAAGACTGAAGGAGCAGTAGAGGACTGACCCCAGCAGAGCCCAAGAGCTGACAGGCAGCTGTACCTCAGGTATGCCAGGGCCCAACACCCTCCCACAATCCCTATGGAAAGGAATGGGGAAAACCATCATCTGGCATAAAAGCAGCTGGAGGAGTTGGTACACATTTGCTCATCTGCAGGATGCTTATGACTGGTGAAGAGGAAAACCAAGAAAGCAACTTCTCTTCAAAGGAGAAACACTTGCCTCTTTCCTATAGATAAGACTGGTGTATTGGTGAGGGGACCAGCTGCGCAGTTACACTTCACATTCTGGGGTGTTTGTAGGAAAAGATGTACTTCATACCAAGCTGTATAAATTAAAAACATCTCAAAGTCCGTGTTCTGCCTCTCTGGGCAGCACTCTCAGTCCAACCAGGTGGCAGACTTCTTATTTCAGAGATCAGCTAGTGAAACCGCTCCCAGGAAGTGACAGTTACAGGGCTTTATCCCTGCCACCTAGATCTGTCTGCTGAATTCTGACTAGGGACACTGATTTGTCCAAGACTTCACAGTAAGTCCGTGCTGGGAAGATTCATACCAGTCTTGCATTTGTGTGCTTCCCTACTGCATTGTTGTCTCTTTCCTGTATTTCTGACTTTAGCAGTAACTGCTAAAAGACCACAAAGCAATGGATTACTTCTGCAAAGTGAGGGGAAAGTCAGGCTAAAATGTTACTGGTGGCCATATCACCATAGTACACTCAGACTGTAAATTTCTTGGGGCAGGGACACTCTTCACTTTTCCTTTGGAGAGTGCATTTTCAGATACAACAGGAAATAAAAGCATGATCTTAGTAATGCACCAGTATCATAAGCATGCAAATACTTCAAATGGATCTCAGAATGAAAAACTTTACTACTTTGGTGTAAACAGATGGAGAAGCTAAGTGAAGAACCAAATATGCAACCGGAAGTCAGTAACATGACATTCATGAGGTGGTGGTACCACCTCCGTGGCTGTGTTACAACTTGCAGGTAAGGGCGTGCCTGTTTCCTAAGACTCACAGGCACGTGTTGGTCCTTCCTGCAGAAGAACAAGGGAGTTTTGCCCTTCACTCTCTTAAATGGCAAGAACATCAGGCATTGTAAGAGGCTGCCCAGGGCAGTGGTGCAATCACCATCCCTGGAAGTGTTCAAAAATCATGTACATGAGGCCTTCAGTGATATGATTTAGTGGTGGCCTTGGCAGTGCTGTGGAATGGTTGGACTTAATAATCTTAAAGGTGTTTTCCAACCTAGGTGATTCTGTGATTCTGTGTGTGAAGGAGCATTAGCTGTCCAGGCACTATTTTACAGCTGGTTTATTTGAACAACAAAATGAAGAAATTGGTTCAGTCTGATCAGAAAGATGACCAAAGATCCTTCCAAAAGCATCAAACATAACCTTCCTTTGCAACAATTCACAATAGCAGTCATTTCCTTGCCCCAGTTTTCTCCAGCCAAAGGCTTTGGGGCTATTTCAGGCAGAAGATCCTTTTTATTTCCAAGTCACTCCTGAGAGAAATTTGTCCAGTTCTCACAGGGAAGTTAGGCAGTATCAGCTGCCTGGCCTGGGGTGCTACTGAATCCCTGTCCCATCTGTATTGTCCCAGAGACACGTATACAGATACATTCTGATCCTGAAATACTTGGCTCCAAGGTCAAGCTGGCTTCTTGTCAGAGAAGTAGGTTCTTAGTGTCTCCTCAGATGTGCAATTGAGTTTGTCAGCCCAGTCAGTTCTTTTAAGAATGAAAGTTGCAATGCAAATAGCCAAATCCTGGCTTCCAGCCCACTCTTCATCTTTCCAGTCCCAGCACTAGACACAAAATGTTTCACAGACTGTAAAATAAAAGCCCATGGACTGCAGTGGGCCCACTCCTTCTTTATTACACCCACAAATTGCAGTGATCTGGATAATCCCTCAACCAAGAAAGAAGGAAATAAACTTGTGAAAGACCAGTAGACAGTGATATGGCCATACAAGCCTCCAGGACAACAGGGTAATTGTGTAGATAACTAATTTCTTAAGGTAAAACAAATTGGAGCGCCTAAAGGAAACCAGCAAACACTTCTTTCCATTTTTTGTTTAAAATTCTGGCAATAAGCATTACTCTGCGCAGCAGGATGCAGCTGGTACTCTTTGCCAAGCTCTGTGGACATTTTGAAATGCCATTTAATATGAACCAGGTACTGGGTGTCACAGCCTCTGAGAAGAACAAACCCGTGGCCAAGATGTGCAGATCTGATTTAGTTTTACACTGTTCTGTATATTTGTATGGTTGTTAAACAACATCCTGGTATGCTAAAAAAAACACCCCAAAACAAAACAAAACACCCATCATTGACATTGAAAATTCTGTTTCCTGAGCACTTTTTTATTTTCTGCTTGGGGGATGTTTTTTTCTTCTGTAATCTCAGGTTTAGTAATTCCAAGAAATATTGTATTGTATCAGCACACTGTGGGGGT
This sequence comes from Psilopsiagon aymara, assembly GCA_024733675.1. Lineage (NCBI taxonomy): Eukaryota > Metazoa > Chordata > Aves > Psittaciformes > Psittacidae > Psilopsiagon > Psilopsiagon aymara. Next base: position 5,690 of record JANRGW010023599.1, read on the forward strand.
CCCTTATGCAAACAGCAAAAGCCACTCGCTTCCTCCGTGCTGAAAATGCTCTTGCCAGTAAAAACTATTTTGGTATGAGGGTTTTCTTTTTGCTGTTTGTGAACTTATTTACTCAGTAACTACAGTTATATTAGATCACAAACTTAATGTTGGTGTCACTTATTTTACCCCCTATTGTGGCTGTGTAGGTAGTCATGATGGCAAAAAAGACTGAGACGGCCAAAACAGCCACATGAAAGAATGAAAGAAAGAGAGAGAGTTAAAGCAGCGAGTTTATTGCGAGGAGCTCCTCCTTATATGTCCTTCTACATAGCATGGTACAATCACATTGGCTAAGCGTAGCATCACACAGACTTATAGGTTAAGCATAGCATAATACAAACTTATTGGTCAATAGATTGTTATTCTATTCATGATTGGTTGTTGATACCTGTTCAAAAGTTTTTTCTACTAAAGTCCATTGTTTTGCCAAGTTCTTCCTTTGTAGTTAGTTACTCCCCTTATTTGACTCACTCCTCCAAATGCCTTCTACTTTCCCACTCGGATGCCTCTGGTGCCTCATTTCTCATGGGTACACTTTAACACCTTCGAGACTGAGTTCTAACTTCATGTCTTCAGTCAGGGAATCCGCAGGCCTACCATAGCCCTCTACCACACCCTATGGATGTGATGATAATGGCAATGTTGCAAAGATGTTCCATCAGATTTCTTTTAATAATTCCTTACAGTGTGATTCACTTGAGAATGACTCAGGGATTATGAAAGGAAACCAGCTCCATTTTATGCACAAATTCTGGTATTTTCTGTCCTTTGCCCATGGCATAGACACCATGGAGTAGAAGCATGGAGACTCCAGTGTATTGTTCCCAGGAATGATGGAGGAACAAGGTTTAGTTCTCACCTCAACAACAAGAGATTCAAACTCCTTTCAGAAGAGTGTCCTAAGTATGAGATAGTAGGAAAAAACATTAAAGATTGACTTGGCAACCAAGGAAGGGAAAACATGGGCAAGTTTCATTGGGTACTCAAGTCAGGAAAGGAGGAAAACCCACCATTTCATGAGTACTTTAGAGACTCATTACCTAGTATGACTATAAATATGCACAAGAGGGAAGAATGTATCCTTGCTACATATCTTTGTAGTCCCCAAACCAGAGGAGCCTAGGTGAGGGCACCAGCCACCAGGCCCAAGTTTCTCTCTCATTCTGCTCAGTTTCTCTGCCCTGTGAAGCCCTCATCATCCTCTACAGTGTGGAGCAGCTTGGTAGGAAGAGCTTAACCTTGCTTTGAATGCATATGGGTGATCTCCTGTGGTTCCTTCCACTCTAAAATAATCTAAGTGAAAGTGTCAGTTCCTACTTCAGATTTCTCTCTATTAACCCCAAAGATCTCGTAACTTACAGGAAAGAGGACATGTGCAAGGTGGGAGGTGGCATCCTCGCAGCCACAAGCTTCAACCCAAAGTCTCTCTCAGCCAAGGGATAAACCTGGGGTGAGAACTGCCCCATCCTGCGCTAGTACTGTGCTGGTGTTCCCCGGGACAGGCAGCTGAGCTCCTGCAACTGTGCAAGCTTTAGGGCTGTAAGCTAGTCCTGCTGGCAGCTGGAATTATCTCATCCAGGACAACGCACTATGAGCGGGATGCAGGCAGAGGGGGCTGAAGTATCCACTTGCAGCAACTCTGGTGTAGGAGGAAAGCTGGATTATGGCTGCCACTGGAGCGTTTGCCAAAGATGCATTTTTTTTCAAGGGCTACTATTTATGTTTTCCCTGCTGTGGTATTTCCCCTTTCTTCCTCAGAACCGCTCTGCAGCATCAAGAGGCCAGTCACATGGGAAAATGAATGTAAAGTTTGCTTTACTTTTGTGCATGGGCTTTTGAGCAGATGCTGTCGAGAGAATCCCCCTACAAGCCACAGCTGGTTTCTGGTTTACTTTCTTCCCTTCACTCCGGCAGAAGGGTCACCCTCAGAGCAGCCAACCCAGCCTGGTAAACTTGGTCAGGGCTAGCCTCAAGACCACCCCTCAAAGGAAGATACTCCTGGGTGTCTCCCAAAGAGGAGAGTGGGCTTTTGCGGACCGCGGGTGTCAAACACCAGGCTGCAGGGAGTCCTAGCTGTGGGTGGCCATCGTTCTGTGAGCTGGTGCGCTGATGACATTCATTCTCCCCCTGACCCGCGGGGCTCCCAAACCCGCCCGGACGCGTTCCTGTGTAGCGCTGCCGGGGCAGGAGCTTGGACGAGCCGCTCTCCAGAGCTCCCTTCCGTGTGACCGCGTTCCAGCTCTCCAGCCTGCAGAGCTGAAGCTCCCCCGTGCTGTACGAGAACGCAACAACGTGTGCTGCCAGCGCTCGCTGGAGCTGCGCCCCACGAACCAGAGCCCCGCTTCGCAGCACCACCTCGCCCCCAGCTCCTCTGTGCCAGCAACGCTGAGTGAAGCAGCGCTTGTGAGTAAAGGAGCGAGCGCTTCTGAGTGAGGCACAGAGGGAGCAGAGGGCGGGTGGGCAGCGTTTTAGCAAGAGGTAACGGGAGCGGGTGGGCGCTGCTTGTGAGTGCAGGGAAAGGGGAAGGGCTATTTTTTCTGACTGGGAAGTGTGATGGCCTTATAACTGGATTGTAAGAGTTCTGACATTTCTCTTATTGATACCTTTCTATGCACATAGAAGACTATTAAGTATTCTAATAATGTGTTCCAGATAAAAGGCCTTCAGCTGACCTAGGAACAATCCTGAGAGAGCTGTAGCTATAAACAGGAAAACCATAGCAGCAAACGAAAATAAGAAACACAAGTAGAACAACTTTTCCACCCATTGCAAAAACAGCTCCTTTTGAGCCACTGTGCTGTGTAACACATTCAGACAGTGCACTGCAAGCAGATAAGTGTATTCTCTGCTACTAGTTAAACCCTTGGTGATTGCAAGTGAAACAGCTGACTTCCTATATTGAAGTGGATGCTTGAGACATGTCTTCATTCTGTAAAGTTCACTTTGAAGTCTTAAAAGAATGGTCAACTCGGTTATTAAAATGCTGCCTCCTGTCAGGTTTCTACACTGCAGATGTACTTCCAGCACTGGGGGGAGACAATTGCTCTCATTTTTTCTTATTTTCAAATTTCAGCAGCACTTGTGGCTGCAGACATTAAAAAGGGAACATTTAGTTAGGTAACTAGTGAGGAAAATTTTGCATAGGAATTGAAGTAAAACCACACAGTTATTCATAGATGTGGAACTTACACAGAGCAACTCCATTTTCACAGCTGGCCTATTATTAAAAATACATCAGGTAATTTAACCCCGTCTCCTATAGCCCACTAATTGTATTTGAGCACACAATGTGTCTTCAAGGGCAGTATTCATCCTTGTCTTGACCTGGCATCTCCAGGAGACAGACAGTTTATCCTTTTCTTAGATACATTAAGCTCTATCTTGGACTCCATCAATTGATTGGATGCCTTCCTTTTATGCCTTCCTCCATTCATCGTACTATGAACTGTTTCTTATGGTCTCAAGTTTCGCAAGAGCCTGTTCAGACGAGAACCACGATGCTGGATCAAGAACAGTTCATTTCAGGCAGCTTGTGGCAAGCGGCATTTCAGCTCACCTTCCTCACAGGCCTCATCCTGGCAAACTTACTGCCATTCATGCAAGCCCCACCGCCGCTGAACCAAACGGCTGTTTTCCGCAGCACTCCCATAGGGCAGGGAAAACCCTTCGCTGAACCTGACCCCGCTGCTGGAACATCCCGGCTCCCCGCGGGGCCGCCCCGGGTGAGACAACCCTCGGCCAGACCCAACGCCCTCTCGCGGCCGCCGTTTAAATCGTTGGAGGCGCTTTAAACCTCGGCGGGCACCGCCATAAGCCGCGCGTTCCTCTCGGCGAGGCCCCGGGCGCACCGCGCCGACAGCGGCTCCGCCATAAGAACGCCGCTGCCAGCGCGCAGAAGGGCACTGCGTATCCGCCGGTACGCGCTGATGATGCGGTGGGTACGGGAAGGGAAGGGGCGGGGCTCGGAACACGTTCACGCCACCTCCGGCCGCGTTCGGCGGTAACGGTGCTGCGGGGCCCGCGATGCAGGTGAAGCTGTGCGAGGCCGCCGGCGGGCGGCTGGGGACCCTGGTGGGGCTGGGCAGGAGCGGGGCCGCCGTGCTGCCGCTGCCGGGATGTCTGCTCTACACGCGGACCGGGTCGGCGCCACACCTCACCCACGACACGCTGCAGACGGTCGGCGGCGTCCCCGTTGTGGCGCAGCTCACCCTGCCTACCCTGTGAGTACCGCGGTCCTTATAGGGAGGTCTCTCTGTTTACGGGACGGGCTTCTCGCTTCCTCGGGTGCGAGGCGAAATGCCGGAGTCGGTTGGTCCTTTGTTGCTTCTCGATCAGAGGGAGGTGCAGTGACTTAAGGATATAGAGGGCTGGGGGAGGGGGAAGGGCGGGAAGAGTGCTGTTAATCTCGAGGAGGCTCATGAGGTACCTTATCTCGCTCTACAACTGCCTGCAAAAAGGATGGAGTGAGGTTAGTAATGGTACGCAGAAAATCACAGCGTGGTTTCGTGCTCTCCAGCAAGGCAGTGGTCACTGGTCAGTGTGAGTAGAAGCTCTGCCTTTTCGCCACAGAATTATGAGTGCCCTGGTTTGTAAGATGTGATTCTTGAGCTCTGCGTTTAGTTCTGTCTCTGCTTTGTTGCTTGGTAGCTAGATAATAACTATCAGTGTCTAAACCAATCCAAGTTCAGACACCGCGTAACTATGGGAAGCAGGGGGCTTAGTGATGAAACCACTGATCTTTCTTGTTTGCTTAGTTAATGTGTTTCTCTATCTGGATGCAGGGCAGAAATTCATGAGGTCCTGGAAGAGTACAAAGAAGGAGCTGCAAAATTTATAGGTAAAATATGTGTATTTGTATATCTGGAGAGATAATGCAGGTGGATCTCAATGGTGAATTTTTAGGCAGCACACTTGGCAGAAAGATGTGGGTATAGGCTTTCCATGTTTTGGCATTTCCTCAAAGTGGCACTAAGGAAGACTTGACATAGTATGTTGTCACTGGTGTGGCCACAGATTCTTCAAACAGGCTACAAAAATGGGCAGTTTCGCTTTATCTATCTTTTTTCTTTTCCTGTACCCAGCTTTCTCCTTGGGAGCTTCAGCACTGACTATGGTGGGCTTGGCCCAGAAGTTGAGACTAGAATTGAGAGAGGTTTTACTGTAGCCCCAAGTCACAGCTGCAAGTGAATCTTGCCATGTGCAATTTCTGACCTCTTTTGAGGAGAATTAGAAATTCTCATGAGAATGGCCTCCCCCATGAAGCTGATCAAATACATTTCCTGAGAACATCTGTCTGCTCAAGCTGGCTTTTTTGATTCTCATTAAATAGTTGTTTTTGTCTAAAGATTTCCAACAGGAAATCTTCATCCAATATGAAGAATAAACAGGCAAAGTGCCCCACATCAAATCAGTTTCAGCTGGTGGATGCCTCTGCCTCTGAGCTATTCCTGTTTTGAGAAGATGTTAGGGGAAGGACCCATGCTGGATTTGAGGGAGCTTTGAGGAACTAAAGAAGCTGCTGAAGAAGCTCATTTTCCCCCTTTCTTTGTTCTTGTCCATTTAGCAGTTGCACTGTACTTGCTGCCTGTATTCTCCTTGCATTTTCCCACGTTAAAGAGTCAGTTTTACGAATAAACTCAATTTTAGCTTGTCAAATATTAGACAGTCAACACTGCTATAACCCTTAGCTACTGCTCCAAGCCCCAAGCCTTTGTGATCTTCGTTCCCTGTACTCCATTCTTGGAGCAGTTCCTGAGGACTCATCTTTATCTTAAGACCTTGGTGACAAGCATAAGTAAAGCAGCAGTTCTTACATTTGTGACTGTCATGGGTTTTTTTCCGTGGTTGTTGTAACCGCACACATTATGCAGCAAAAATCAGTGTTATTAGGCTGCTGTGACAAAGGAGTTTGAATGCATAGTGAATACAGGGTTAGCATCTTGTTGTGAATATCTGTGTCATAGCCTGTATTTTTGTCTGGGAAGGTAGCTCAGGGAACTGGAAGATGGATCAATCAAGTCAAGAAACTTCTCTGAGATGCTTTGGTTGTCTGCATGTCTCAGGCTGCATTGAGTATAGGGTAAACCCTCTCAAAGTGATAGCATGTCTTTAATTTCTGTAATTTATAGTCAGTTCTTTGTATGCAGTCTGGCAGACTTTGGAAGAAAAAACTTTATTTTGCTAATGCTGAGTTTTCTTATGAATGTTTTGTATGTGTCCATTGCACATACATTTTGAACATGTAAAATAATGTAAATTATTACCATTTTTAAAAATTGTAGGACGAGGGGTGATTGGTTTAAACTTGGAACAGAGGAAGTTCATCTTAGATATAAGGAAGAAGTTCTTTACTGTGAGGGTGGTGAGGCCCTGGCACAGGTTGCCCAGGGAAGTGGTGAATGCTCCATCCTTGTCAGTGTTCATGGCTGGGTTGGACAGAGCCTTGGGCGACATGGTCTAGTGTGAGGTGTCCCTGCCCATGGCAGGGGATTGGAACTGGATAATCTTAAGGTCCTTTCCAATCCAAACCATTTTATGATTTCTGTCCTATATACACACACCAAGCTTTTTCTTTTTTTTTTTTTTTTTTTTTTTGTTTCTGTCAATTTTAAAGCACATCAAACTTTTAGACATGCATGGCATTACGTGAGCGAAGTTACGGCTTCGATTTCTAAAGGAAGTTTGCTTGCTCCCAACTTGCAGTAAACTTTGACTGCTTTGGGACAATTTACTGCTTCAGGAAAAATTAAAAACTTCTTTCTCTGAAACTTCTTGGGGCCTTCACCAATTTCCATGACTGTATGTGAAGAGAAAATTGTATGTCCTTGAAGCATGCTGTCTAGCTTTCTGGCATTTGAAGCTTCCAAAGTGGCAGGGATTATAAACTTATAATTCGTGTAGCTGATGTTTTTACACAAGATACATCTTGTTACAGCTGGTCTTGCTATATGCTGTTGTTCATTAAAAGTTCTAGGCTTGAGATTGTTCTCACTTGAGATTGTGTCAGATGTCTCCGGTATACCAGTTGAGTGGTCAAGCAAGTCAGCTGTTTGGTGTGGCAGATTTTATCAGCAGGAGTATTAATCAAGAAGAAACTCTCAAAGGAGCTGTGTGGGTTGCAGAGTCAAAGGGTGTTATTTGATGGTGTGTCCTGATGCTGCACTCTCCTGTCTGTAGTTGGTAAAGCTGGGGAAACAGTCTGCCTTCTTTCATGCTGAGAGGTCAAATGAACACTATTTTCTTTGTCAGAGTGGATGTACTTATGTGTGTGAGAATGCCCTGTTCCCCTTTTGCAAATTTTACAGACCAGTAGCTTTGGTTTTGGTTCATGAAACTCTATTCTGTCTGTTGCTTCGTTTCCAGGTATGCCAGACAAGGTGCTGTACTGCTCCCTTCATGACCCAGTCACTCCCTGTCCATCTGGCTTCAACACTAACAAGGTATAGTAACTGTAAAGAGTTAAAAGGTCCACTTAAAGTTCCCAAAATAAAACTGTCAGTCTTCCCCTTTGGCTGGGTGGGTCTGCTTAGCCACAAGATTTTTGTATGCTTTGTATAAATATTTGCACAAAGAGGAGCATCATTACATGTTCATATCTCCAGCTAAATAAAGCTGGACATTTTCTTACTTGACAGGATGTTCCCTGAACAGTTAAGTGGCAATTCAGATAGAAAGGAGAGCTCTGGACTCCCATACTCTTGGGGTTAATATGATAACATGTATTTTAGCTTATATGTAGTACAAGCTTATGACAGTGCCACTGATAAGCAATAAACCTGAACTTCTGTGTGTGTATTTACAGTCTTCTACAGGCCCACAAAGGGGAAGATCTTAGTATTTTTGCAGGAAGGTGGCTCAGCAGTCCAGGAGTGCATAGTGCTGTGGATGTTTACCCATTCCATGCCGCACGTGCTCATGTTCTCTGTGCAGTCCACATTCTACTTGCTGCCTGTCACAGCTTTGGCTTGGAGGAGCCACTCCTGGCACCTGCACAGTGCCAAGGCCAGTTTGGGTGCCGTTGCATTGGGTGAAAGGTCACTGAATGACAGAGTGTAATGACTGTCATCTAGCTGTCAGTGTATACTCTTTCTGCTGGGAACTAGGCTGAGAACTGTCTCTCTGCAGGAAAGGAGTCACCTGAAGCTTGTCTCACTGTTTTGCAGCTGTGAGGTGATGGCAGCAATCTAAACCTGGAGGTTGCGGGTTTTATTGGGCTTTGTATTTTGAAGCTGGTTAAGATTATTGTCACCTTGCTGCAAGGCATTCACCAGCTAGATTTACACTGACAAATACTTCTGAGCGCTTTTTGTAAGCAGTGGGATAGAAGACTGCATTCTGTGCTAGAAAGCGTGACACAGGCTGGTTTAAAATAATCAGAGGGTAATGCTCAGTTCTCTAAGTCACATGGCTATTTTATTTAGGAAAGCAGCTGTTTTCCTCTGGAGAGCAGAATGAAGGTAAGTAGGCTTGATTAAATTATGTGCCCTTTGGCTCAAACAGTTCTGGCTTTCCTCTGTCTGCTGTCACCAGCTGTTCCTTGATGCTCTCACGTAAGAGGCAGCAGGTACTAACTGGCCAACATGCTGCTGCAGAACAGTGTAGAGCTGCTGCATTCCAGTTATTTTTCAGGTGGTAATTTGGGATCTCCCTCTACCTTGGAGACTTCTGCCTGTTTCTTTGTTACTCAAATTCTGTGAAATTGGCTGATGAGGTCAGAAGTAATCAGCAGAGATGGATGGATGGATGCTTGTACAGCAGATACGTTGTGCAACCCATTTGGGGTTTTTTTGTGAAGACTAAAAGACAGTTGTTCTGCTCATTTTTATTTTTGTTTTGCATCAGCTTATCAAATTCAACTTATTAGTATGCATGAGAAATGCATTGCTGAATTTGTCTGGTATAGGCTAAGAGAATGCTTTTAAACTCTCAAGTCACAGAAAGTCCCTATAACACTTCAAGCTGCAAGCTATTTATGGTAGCTGAAAAGAGTTCCTCATTTAAAAATGCACTGATGGAGATGAAAAAAACTAACTTCTAAAGGGTTCAAGCATAATGCTTAATCTACTTCAATACTCCTTTAAAATTTGGGAGCAGCAGTGTGTCACAAGTCTAGCAGTAATACAACAAAAGCAATCGTAGAACCGTAGCATCATAGAATGGTTCTATAGGGCTGGTAAGGACTTTAAGATCATTCAGTTCCAGCCCCCTGCCATGAGCAGGGGTGCCTCACACTAGACCATGTTGACAAAGGTGCTGTCCATCCTGGCCTTGAATGTTGCCAAGGATGGAGCATTTACTGTTTCTCTGGGCAAACTGTTCCAGTGCCTCACCACCCTCACAGTAAAAAATTTTTTCCTTACATCTTACCTGAACTTTCCCTTTTTAAGCTGAAGCCCATCCATCACCCCTTGTACTACAGCCCCTGATGCAGTCCCTCTCCAGCATCCAAGCTGCATTCGAAAGTTAATTCCAGTTTCTGCAGAGTGGGATAAAACATGCATAGTTACAGTGGCTACAGTAACATTCTGTGGCTCTGCATGTTTAGTGAATTGAATGGTGCTAGCCCAGAGGGGTTAAGGTAACATAATCTCTCTGTGAAGGTGCTTTTGTCTTGCTTTAAGATCTTTTGAGTGTAGCATGGAGTAACAATAGATGATGGAGGCCCATGTGTTCATGCAGAAGGGAAGGTGTTTGAGGAGACTGAGAAGGCTGTGTGTGAAACCCTAATGAGTACCTGCCATTTCTTACATTGTCTCTGTTTGAAAGCTGTGTGTTTCTTTTGTGCTTGGTATTTCAATCCCTTCTTAAGTGGCTGGATTTGGGACCTAAAATAACATTGAATTCTAAGATTAAATTGCCTAACCTTTTTTATTCTCTGTGTCTGTGTGGTTGATACATACATGTATGTTTGCTCAGGTGGTATGAATTCACTGCTTAAAAGAGGAAATAGTTCATGTTTTACATTATGTACAGAAAACTAGTGAACTGAATTCCTGTTGTATCCTTTTCTGTGTTTTGTGAGATGACAATGTAAGTTTGATGGTGTCATGTCTGCTGCTGCTGAACCCATGACAGATGGGAATTAAATCTTTTCTTCTTTTTATTTTTCTTTTTCAAATTCTGCCACTAATTTGGATGATGATAGGCTATATGCTCTGTCTCAGAGACTTTCAAATATGTGGAGAATTACTGCGTTGAGTGTTACGGTTTCATCAAAGCAGATCCCAGACATCACAATTAAGTCATTTATCTCCTTTCACTCATTGTGCAAAGTGCAGCTGATTACCTGATCCATGGTCCTGGAGAACTTGCCTATGAAGTATCATTCCAAAATCTGGTGTTTCACCAGACCAGTTCCTTCTCTGCTATGACACTTAAGATCTGTTAACTTTTGCAGCTAATATTCATCCCTGTTTGTCCTTGACAGACAGTGTCCCTGTGGGGAAGCTCAGGGCGCATGGAGATCACAGCTTCCAAGTTCATGGATATGCAGCGGGCTATCCAGCCAGATTGCTTCCAGTGCATCTCTGATGGAGACACCATTGCAGGAGAAGCTGGTAGAAAAAGGGCCAAGAAGTCTGTGGATAGGTCACTTTCCTTCCTGGATGCATGTCTTCAGATCCTAGAAAAATCACCGGTAAGGTCCCCAAAATATGGGGCTGCTTTTTGGTCTGTGCTGCATCTTTGAATAGTCTTAGGATGTGATTTAGAAGGAAACTGTGTCACCCGGATGTATCAGAGAATGCCCAGGTGAGAGTCCTGCGTGAGGTGTAACCAGTAGCACTGTGGAGTTTCCTTCCTTCCTTTAATAACTGGCTGTCGTGGTTTAAGCCCACTCAGCAACTCAGCCATGTAGCTGCTCGCTCACTCTCCCTCCTCTTCCTCCCCCCCTGCTCCCAGAGGGATGGGGAGGAGGATTGAAAGAATGCAACTCCCATGGGTTGAGATAGGAACATTCCAGTAACTGAGGTATAACACAAACCACTGCTGCTACCACCAATAATAATAATGATAAGGGAAATACAAGGGAAGAGAATGCAACCGATCACCACCCGCTGACCAATACCCAGCCCGACCCGAGCAGTGATCTAACCCTTTCATTTAACTGCCCCCAGTTTATATAGTGGGCATGATGTACTGTGGTATGGAATACCTCTTTGGTCAGTTTGGGTCAGGTGTTCTGTCTCTGCTTCCTCGGGGCTTCCCCTCCTCCCTGGCAGAGCACAAGACTCAGAAAATCCGTTGTCAGAGTAAACGTTACTGAGCAGCAACTGAAAACATCGGTGTTATCAGTGCTGTTCCCAGGCTGAAAGTCAAAAACACAGCACTGCACCAGCTACTAAGAAGGAGAAAAATGACTGCTACTGCTGAACCCAGGACAGTATCCACCCCCTTATTCCATACCATTCATGTCATGCTCAGATCCCACATTTTCAATATACCATCGCTCTTATCTCTCATCTCCTGCACAAGGATACCCATAGAATCACAGAATGATTTGGGATGGAAAGGACTTTTAAGTTTATCCAGTTCCAACCCCTCTACCCTAGGCAGGGACACCTCACATTAGGCCATGTCTCCTAAGGCCTTGTCCAGCCTTTCCTTGAACACTGCCAGAACTGAATTTCTACTAGTTGAGGAGTGCTGTGTAACCTTTTCCTGCTTTTTGACTGTAGTGCATTTCCTTTACTTCCCTTTGTGTTACATACATTGGCAAAGGTTTCTCATTCAGATTGAGAAAACCCATCTTTTTGCTCTGAAGTTCTCTCGGTTCCAAGTGAGGGAGGACTTGCTACAATTTGCCAGTGCTATTCTTCATTTCTTCCTGCAGCTTTGAAATTTCCCTCCCTTTTGGTGAGAAGGAACATAGTAAGTCTGTACTACAAAGGCAAACGGGTGACAGGAGCTGATATTAGTATCCCCTGAAAGGCAGTTCATTGTGCGATCTGGTGTCTGACAGCCAGGATAGTGGCACCTGCTGTGTGTTCTGCACTGACACATGTAATGCTGAGAGGCTATCTATAAAAAGCCATGTAAAAAGATGATCTGTGGTTATTGCCTTCTATAGAGAGGTGGGATGGCTCCAAAATTTTCAGTGTCATGGTAAGGAACAGAAACTTGTCTCTGAATCACTTTTCTACATTACACTTGTACTTCGCAGTGTTATGTGGGGAATAGTCACACATGGGATGAAACACTGTGCTTCTGCTAAGTTCCTGGGAATGTGGGGCTTAAGTAGTTGGCATCTGGAGTCTGGGCTGTGAGATGTCTTGCATGTCTTTGGCAGAGTACACTGTAACACTTGTAGCTTTCTCCTGGGCCAGGAACTACAAAGAAGTGTAATGTTCGGGGCAATTGAAGGTGGAGATATCTTGGAAGAGAGGCTCAGATCAGCCAGGGAGACTGCCAAGCGACCTGTGGGTGGCTTTCTGCTAGATGGCTTCCAGGGATGTGCCATGGCCAAGGAGACCAAGTTGAAACTGATTGCTTCTGTCACAGCAGAGTTGCCAGTGGATAAACCAAGGTAAGATGTATGGGAAACATCTCAAGAAGTCCATCTGGCCTAGTATGAGGAGCATTTACAGGCTGCTGTGCAATATCACTGTTTTGTACTGTTCTGTGTATGTGCCAGACTGCGTAAATTCTACCACTGTCAGGCTGCAGTCTTCAACCCCTGTTTCAGTTTTTAGCCGCAACTGGCACCAAGCTGTGCCTGCACTGTGGGTTTTGGGTTTGAGTATTCTTCATTGTCTTGGTTTAAGCTGTAACTCACACAGTTTGCTCACTCACTCCCCCCTCTTTTTTTCCCCACTGCTCCCGGAGGGATGGGGAGAAGGATCGAATGAATGCAACTCCCACAGGTTGAGATAAAAACATTCCAGTAACTGAGGTATAACACAAACCACTGCTCCTACTACCAATAATAATAATGATAAGGGAAATACAAGGGAAGAAAATACAACCGCTCACCACCCACCAACCAATACCCAGCCCAACCCAGCTGTGAACCCAACCCTTCCAGGTCCCTGCCACTCGTTTTTACACCCTGGTGTGACGTGCTATGGTATGGAATACCTCTTTGGTCAGTTTGGGTCAGGTGTCCTGTCTCTGCTTCCTCCTGGCTTCCCCTCCTCCCTGGCAGAGCATGAGACTCAGAAAGTCTTTGGTCAAACTGAACATTACTGGAGCAACTGAAAACATCGGTGTTATCAGTGCTATTCCCAGGCCAAAAGTCAAAAACGCAGCACTGCAGCAGCTACCAAGGAGAGAAATGACTGCTACTGCTGAACCCAGGACACTCATGTTTACAGAGCAATTAAGATTTTTAGCTCAAGTCATCTTCACATTTTAGGAGGAATTGCAGGTAGTATATATCTGGGCTGCTTGCATTTGGCTTCTGAGGCCATGGTTTACTTGCAGTTCAGTTCAAACAAGATCTTTGCTACCAATTTATTTTATGGGAACCTCTTCTCAGAAAAACTGTCATGTTTCCAGTTCTCTCTGGTGTGAACTGGAGGGAAGAAGAGAGGGCTGTTTACAGAACCAGCCAGTGCTCACACAGTCTTAGGGAAGCCAGCTCTAACCTAGTACCTGAGGAACTGAGCCTGTGAGTTAGCAGAGGTGGTACAATGTGTGCCAAAACCAATTGTATTCTCTGCTTGGACTGGCATAGTGTGGGGTTCGTTGGGTATTCTAAGGTGCTAGTTATGTCTATTAAGATCGATGCCAGAGACTGGACAGGAGTAGCAGCTTTCTTGACTCTTAAAAGTGACTTAACGGCAATTAAAGACTTCCAGAAAATATGCCCTAGTGTTTTCTAGTGGTTCAGAAGTGGGGGGAGTTCTTTAGCATTGGGTTGAGCTTGCTGGCTTTTGCATGGATTGCTGTTATAGGAGCAGCTGCAACAGAAGTAGTGTGAGTGCTTTTTTAGTCATTTCCTGAAAAGAGTGACTCAGGCCCCATTGTCTTTCTGCTGCCTTCTGCACTGCTTTGACCTAACAGTGTTCAAAATGCAATTAAATGCAAAAGCATGTGCCTGGTGTTGCAGCTTGTTCATGCTTGGTGGTACCTGGGGTTTGAAGTTTCCTGATAATTACAAAGCTTGCTGTGTTGTTGCCATGCTGTCTGCTTTTGCTACTTAAAATATCCCCTGGGAGCATTAAGAGTCCAATCTGCTCAGGTAACCTTGGTGGCTACCAGTGCATCTGGTTCATCTATCAAATAGTTTGCTTGTCTGGTTAAGACGGGTGTTTCTGACCTCTTTGTAGAAAGAATGCTGGTTACCCCCAAGGAGTCTTGTAAGTACTTCAAGTGAATTTCAGACTGTCCTGCTCTCCTGAATCACCCTTGCCATTCTGGCTGGAGAAGTTGTTTTGCAGCTGTGTTCTATCCCAAAATGAAGTTCTCTAGAAGGCAAACACTTCCTATGCTTCACCCAAGAAACGACTGCTTTTTTGTGTGGTGGTGAAATGATCTTATAAATGTACTCTTGAGTCCTGTCATGTACCTAAAGATGCTGAAGTTTCATGTTAAAATTTATTTTTCTTTTCAATACCCTTGCAAGAGCAAATGCAAAGATAAGTTTTAGCAAGGGTTTGGGTCATATAAGCTACTGTGTTAACTGTTAAGTATAATTTTTTTTCTGTGCCACTAGAGCCTGAAACACAAGACACACGTGCTGTAAACTTCTCCTGTCCTTATTCTGTGCTCACGAACTTAATTGGAGTAGTTAGAAAAGTGATTAAAAATGGCACCTTGTGACTTCATTTATCAGTCCTTGTGTATTTTCCTAATTACCTGTTGAGATCATTGCCCTGCATTAGCTTCTACTGTTGTCAGCCCAGCCATGCACTTGCAGGAGAGCAGGCCCTGCTCTGTTCTCTTCTGTTTCACGCACCCTCAGGGAAGCTGCCAGCTGAATCTGGGTAGCAGCAGGATCTCTATTACCAGTGATGGCAATCCAGCTGGGCTCTTCCTGGCTCTTAATGCCATGTCCTAGGAGATGTTACAGTGCAGGTTTTTGGACAAATCATTCGAGCAGGTAGAGTGTAAAGAGGAGGGCAGAAGAAAGCAAAGAACTTTTCTCTTTCCAGTGACATTTGTCATTAGTTCATTCTCTTCCAGGCAGTTCTCCAAGTGCTATGTGATGTGTCTGTTCCCTGAAGGACTTGTATCTTTGACCAGCCATCTCCTACTGTCTCTGCTGCACTTGTCAAATCTTTTTAGACTTTCTTCTAAACAGTTACCGAGCAAAGGGTATGTGTGTGGAAGCTGGTAGTTCCCTGCTGCACATACATGACTAAGGAAAATATCTGTTCTGTGACATACATGCTAGGGGAATTTTGAATCTGAGTGTATTTGTGTATGTACTTCAAACATCATGAACACAATGAGGTTTTTCTGCAGTAAATGAGGGATTATTGCTGTTTTCCAAACAGCAAATAAAGAAAAGCCTGCTGTGTACTGAATAAGTACTGGAAGTGGGGAACTGGAAGCACAAAGGCTTCTGACTGATGACTGTTGTATATACTTATCTTCTGGTTAGCAGTTGCGGGGATAAGCTACGTGTGCTGTACATGTGTCTTTTCCTTCAGGTACTTGCTTGCTTTCTGGACAGAATATTCTAGATTTGTCGTCTTATGTCTCTTACAGACTCATCCATGGTGTAGGCAAACCAGATGAGGTGCTTGAGTGCATTGAAAGGGGCGTGGACATTTTTGAGAGCTTCTTTCCCTTCCAAGTGACAGAGCGAGGCTGTGCCTTGGTTTTCAGGTATGACTGCCATCCAGATCCTGAAACAACAGGTAAGCTCCTTGATGGTCATTACAGTTTTTACTGTATCAGCCAGTATTGTGAGATGTATAATTCATGCTTGGTGAAATCTGTACTTGAAGGGTTTGTTCCTGAAATAAGTGCAGTAACTACTGGCAAAACTGGGATTCTACTGTCAAGTATTGATTTTGAAGGAGGGATATTTTGGTGTAAAACCTGTTGAAATGAACTTGAGGCTGCCACCTAGGATCTGAATGATTAGCCAAAATTATTTCTTGAACATTTACTGAATAGAAGAGTTTCTGTTCTACGCCATTGGCAAATGTTCTGTTACTGTTAGCAGAGAAGGCTGGATCTATTAAGTGAAGATCCAAGATACTTGATCTTTAGAATTAACTGAGTATGTATCTGTTTAGATGATGTAGTTTGTGAAGTCCCTTCTTTCTAGCTGGCAGAAGTTAGGGATTCCACTTTGTTAGGCAGCTTTCCTCTCTGGCCTTGTATTCGATAGTTCCTATCAAAACAAAAAGGAGCTGTTCATAACTCATTACCTGATTGTGCTGTGAGATGGGAGCATGTGTATCACCCATTAAAGCATCTATAAAATGTTTTTCAAGCAGCTGTTTTGGTTTGGCCTATTAAATGCTCTTAATACAGAAAAACATGTCATTTTTCCTTCTGGGTAGCACATAGCAGCTTTTCATGCCTGGATGATTCAAAACCTGAATAGAATGCAACATCTTGTTTCTTTGTGCTTGCTGCTGGTCTTTTAACCCTTCTTTTTGTTTGCTATTCTTTACATTGTCTCACCTTATTCTTTAATCATAAGATTCTGGGTAAGGGCAGAATCTGTTTTGTGTCTGTTTAACACTCAGTGGACATGGATTGTGCTAATATTGATACGTCCAGATAACATCTCCTGCTTAAGAACAAACCTAAAAATGCAGGCCTAGAAAATTATGTGATGAGTTTTTATTTTTAAAACAGACTGGTGGAAGGCAGATGTGGAATCTAAATTTTCTGCAATAGTGCTACCAGCCTCTTTAGATTGCAGCTGTTTTCAAGGAAAGAAAAAAAAGGGCATCTTTTTAAGCCTGGTGACAGCATGGAGTGTAGAATGAGCGAATGCAGAAGAGTTGCCTTGTCTACTCTAACAAAATCTGAATAGAATCACTTTGTTCAGGTGATTGCAGGCTGTCCAGCATGCAGTTCAAACTGGAAGTATTTTTGACATTTTATTAAGAATGCAGCTTAACAAAGCGGCAAAAAGCTACACTGTTGTTTCAGCTCTTCATGGAATCATAGAGTAGTTAGGGTTGGAAAGGACCTTAAGATCATGCAGTTCCAACTCCCCTGCCATGGGCAGGGACACCTCCCACTAAACCATGCCACCCAAGGCTCTGTCCAACCTGGCCTT